>JAUELU010085760.1:0-15858 GCA_032357145.1 Evasterias troschelii
TGTTTAACCCAAAATCAGAAATATCGTTCATCACAACATTTCAATTCATAGAATCATAGTGCATTTTTTCGTGGCTTTTTGCTTTAAAAATCATAGCAAATTGTCGTGTGTGGCGGATCTTACAATGGATTCATGGGGCGCTAGTACGACCGCAGATGTCAAAATGGCAGTTACTGGGTCTAGCTCTAATGCAGATTCAAGTTATTTTTACTTTTTAATTTTAGTACTTTTGAGGGCTGCAGCCATTTATTACAGATTACAGATTAAACAGCATTTAGATTAATGATATTTCTGATGAAGCAAGTAAAGTTGAACTTTAAACAGTTGTTTTAAAAAAAATCATTACCGACAGTTTCACTTTCAGGGCAGAGGATGAGAGGAGGAATGACATTTCATGAACTGTGCAATGCCAAATTAGCGTAGCCCTACTCCTAGAGTCCTACCTAGATATTACATTTATTATGAGGTTCGATTGGTCGCACTAAAAGCCGACAACTGACAAGGCCTGACGACAACTGCCAACAACAAATTTTGAATGCACTTTCAAACAATATTTGAACAAAAAATAAACCTTACAATGTATAGTAAGAGTAATATGTATCCAAATCACCTTCAATCTGTTGAAAAAGTTTTGTTTGTAATTGTAAAAGAAGGGTTTTTTTACCACGAAATAGTAAGGACAAGTACTGTCCGCCATGATGCATCTGGAACGCACTTCTTGGACAATACAATTATACTAACAAGGGGTGCTGAAAACGGCAAGTTAAGTTGTCTTTATTTTCTACGGTATCATTTGAAAAACCAACATGGTACTAGAGTAGTAAAATGGGAAACAGGTCAACTCATATACCCAAGTCAACTCGTATCCAAGTCAACTCGTACCCATTTTTTTTACCCAAGTCAACTCGTACTTAGGTCAACTCGTACCTACATTGTAGGTCAACTCGTACCCAAGTCAACTCGTACCCAGGTCAACTCGTACCCAAGTCATCTCGTACCCAAGTCAACTCGTACCTAAGTCAACTCGTACCCAAGTCAACTCGTACCGTCTAACATATGGAGTGTCGCAACGGAGAAGTTCCGTGCGGCGCGTGAATTTCACCTGTCTGCATGACGATCTCAAGTTCGAATACTATAGTAAACCAACACGGATCGTGCAACTTTTATTAATATCGTTTTAATATTACTTAATATAATTTAAATAAATTAAAACATAAAAAGGGTTTATTTCTGTAATAAATGTTTTACCGTAATATTGTTCTAAGCTAACATTTTATTTAAGTCCAGCCTGTGTAGTGTGGATGCCAATAATTTAGTGCAATAAACCATATCCAATAAACAATATAATATTATGATGTATAACACGCATATATATGCTTCTTTGGTACTTTTTCTGCTTAAAAAAAAGGGTTTGTCAAAGAAGTTGTCAGGGTGTCTATTATCGAAAGTGGATAGTGTAATGCGGTCGGTCACAATTTTTCAACCACTAACCACAGACATAGAATTATATGTCTGTAGTTACAATGCACCCTGTTGTGGGTAATTCAAGCCGCATTACACTATCCACTATCGATCACTGACGTCTTGTGAGCCAAAACTACCTACCACGCGACTGAAGTCGCCGCAGTTTTGTGCTGGTGCTTAAAAGGGTCTGTTACGTTTGGTATTAAAATGACTGAAAATTTATGGCAAAAAACCCTTACTTGGTAAGAAGGACAACAGCTTTGGATAGTTTAATGCATTTCGAGAAACTTTTCTCTTCAAAGAACTGCGGTTTCTAAAAAAATATCTCATTTTGTATCACTAAAAAATCAATGTGAATCTGAGAAGCGTTGCGGCCGTAACAAACATTTTATTCTTTCCCCTTTCGATCCACCAAAGCAAGTTCTGATTATTTTTCAGATGGAGAAATACAAAGGAACCCAAACATTTTATTCTTTCTCCTTTACGATCTACGGAAACAGTTTGCGTAAAGTCTGATTATTTTTCCGATAAACAAATACAAACTAATTTTTAAAAATTCTTTTAAAAAAATTGCAGACATTTATTCACAGTCATTTGCTTAGTCTTGTTCATTACCTGCAACATACAAAACTAAGAGAAAAAAATTATTACAATTAGATAAATCATATAAATGAACGATGTATAATTTATATTATTGGTACGAGTTGACTTGGGTAAAATATTACTTGGGTACGAGTTGACCTGGTACAAGTTGACTAGGGTACGAGTTGACCTGGGTACGAGTTGACTTAGGTACAATATTTTAGGTACAAGTTGACTTGGGGTACTAGTTGACTTACATGTAGGTACAATATTTTGGGTACAAGTTGACTTAGGTACGAGTTGACTAGGGTACAAGTTGACCTGGGTACGAGTTGACTTAGGTACAATGTTTTGGGTACAAGTTGAATTGGGGTACTAGTTGACCTGGGTACGAGTTGACTTGGGTACGAGTTGACTCAAATCTGTTTTTGTTCTATACTTTTAGATAATAGTTTCGTAATAAAGGCACCCCATACATATTGGTACGAGTTGACTTGGGTACGAGTTGACATGGGTTGGAGTTGACTTGGGTTCTAGTTGACTAGGGTACGAGTTGACTAGGGTACAAGTTGACCTGGGTACGAGTTGACTTAGGTACAATGTTTTGGGTACAAGTTGAATTGGGGTACGAGTTGACTTGGGTACGAGTTGACTTGGGTACGCGTTGACCTGGGTACGAGTCGACTTGGGTACGAGATGACTCGGGTACGAGTTGACCCAAATCTGTAAAATGACAGCCAGTAAATATTTCTTTGTCTTAAAAAAGGAAAGAACAAAATAAGAAATAACAAAAAAGCAGTAAAAAGAAAAAAAACAAAAACAACAACACTTAAGCGCCCTCAGAACTTACTCATTGCATAATGGTATCGTCCAACAGGTTTCCAACCGCATCGTGGCGGACACTTCTTTTTGTTACTAAATCGTGGTGATAAAACCTTTTTTTACAGTCAAGTCAAAAACAAAACTTTTTTAACAGATTGAAGGTGATTTGGATACATATAACCCTCACACATATATTTAACAGATTTTGTTGTTCAAACATTGATTGGAATGAAAGTGCATTTACAATTTGTTGTCGGCAGTTGTCGGCTTTTTAGTGTGACCAGGGCTCAATTTCACAAAGAGTTAAGATTGATATTAAGTGCAAAACCATTGTAGTTGCTTCGCAAAGAGTGATGTCACAATACAAATCACTTTGGTAATACTAATAACTCATCTGATGAATCTTTAGTGCTTTGTGTAGCCCCAATTGTGAAGCCAATGATGGCTATCCCATAGACCATGTTACCTTTGTTTAAAAAGTAGTGACCTTGTACATTCTACATGTTCTAAACATTTCCTGGAGGGCAAGATACTACACAGGCTATACAATGTATGGAAAAATTTACATTTTGTGTCATACATGTGTTGTAATTTTCACATAAATTAAAAATTTACAAAAGCAACAGCTGTACAGCTTTTGTGATGTCCCCCTTTCTTCATATCAAAAGTTGAGAAAAATAAAACAGTGCAATCTCCATAAAACATAAGATTTGATGTTTTCTTCCATTGAGCTGTGTACAAATGTGCCTGCAGGAAGTCCAGGCTCTGTGGCTCTTTTGTAAACATGTGATGTCACAAGTCACATCGTCTATATCCTCGTATCCCCATTATTCGCGCACGTAAGAATTGAAGTTGAATTTTGACTTGATTAACAGAATCAAGAACAACTTTTAGCTTTAATTTTAATTGTCTGATGTCAAAGCCCACCGGAGAGGAGAATTTGAAGCCAACAGAACATCGTCAAAGCACAACAAAACTTGTTGGCTGCAATCGACCCAATTTGTCAAGTTTTGTTTTCCGTCCACTTGGGCTGGAACGCCACTACGGAGTCCGTATTGTCCCGCCTTTCTTCTAAATGCTTTAGCCCGTGAGGCAGGTAAGCTGCCGGTTGAAATCGGTAGTGGTAATTTTTTACGGGAAGGGGTGGTTGGCTTTGCGAGATGGAAAATGGACTATGCGCTGTTATCACAAAGTTGGTAAGCCCCGCGTCCAGTTAAATGCAAATAATTCATAATTTATGAAAAAAGGATGGCGCACGTCCACTTCAACTTCCATAGTATTTTGTACGCCCCCTGTTGTTAACTGAAAATCACGTGGTCTTGTTATTTAAGTATTGAAGTATGGCATACGACATACGCAGGAAACTTTCAGTGTTTTTCTTTTTTTTAATCGACCATCTTTATCTAGCAATATTTTGTGTTTAGTCTAAAAAGGTAAGATTGTATACTACGTTTGTAGTTTATCTAAAATCTTACCGGAAAGGCTTTGATTTACCATATTTTTGCAGGAAATTGTTTATGAGGCTTTATACTTTCACGAAATTAAAAAATTGAGTCACTTCGTATTGTAAACAAAATGATATGTGTCGGGAAAGGTACCTGCGTGAATATTTGTGATGCGCAAAATTGGGGTACGGGAGGGAGGACAGTACATTAGTACATTGTAACTAAAAAAATTTAAACTGATAAAATGAATGTATATTTGGTTTGCGGTAACACCTAGCCCTGGCGGCCTTTCACTTTCGTAATACACTACAGTGACGTCCTGGAGATCTGGTACCATTTCTGGGGCAGAAAAATTTCAAAGCTTCATAAGTCAAATCTTACATGCAAGAAGCAACTAATTTCACAAGATTCACATTCCATGGCGGCATACATTTCGCTGCGGTGGGTTTCGGACGTCAAATTTTTCTCATTAATCCGTCATTTTTGTGAAATAATGCAGCTCCCAATGTTTAAGAAAACTTTATTTTGTTCGTTTTTTCACAAAGTCTGACGTGCGTACGCGCACATTCGTAAGATGCAGGATGCATGACGCGCATATCCTCACAGTGTTTGCCGTGCGTATGCGCTTATTCACTTGTAAGACGCAGGGTGCATGATGCACTATACATTGTATCGTTCATTGCATTTGCATGTTCTTAGGCTGTGCTATTGAATTTGTTGCATTTTGCGATATGCGTAATCTGCACCCAATGCAACATACGCAAACGCCGGCGTCTTGGTTTTTCTTTATTAAAAGTTTGCAGAATTGTTAAGCGTTGGGAGCTGCATTATTTTACGAAAATGACGGATTAATGAGGAATATATGACATCCAAAACCCACCGCAGCGAAAGGAATGCCGCCATGGAATGTGAATCTTATAAAATTTGTGGCTTCTTGCAGGAAAGATTTGAGTTATGAAACTTTGAAAATTTTCCGCCCCAGAAATGGTACCTAAGTTAGGACTCTGTAATGTATCTGTGTACAGCACAGAGGAAGAGTCCTATATAGGGCTACGGTAACACGATGCATATCTAGTAATCTAGTAGTACTTCTGGTAAACTAGGTAGATTTGTTCTTTAAGAACTTGTCTTGCTATTAGACCCAGTAACTGGGGCGCTGTACTCCTTTTTTCGATATTTTTACATCATCGGTCGTATACGACCGATGATGTAAAAATATCGGAAAAAGGAGTACAGCGCCCCAGTTACTGGGTCTATCTGGCTATATTCTACTGCCGCGGAGTTGATTATTTTATGGTGAAAGCATGTAATTGTATCCTCCCCTGTCCGGTTTTCGATGTACTGTGCCTTTTTCTTTGAATTGAAAAAAAAATAAAGATGCAATATATCAACTGATGCCCTAATTACCTTCCCTTGTTTATAAGAAGTATGTAAAAATATATTGAAACTTGATAGACATTGAAACTTTCACACCACACACCGATCTTCGATGACTTTAATAGCGTCCCCGTGTTTTGAGTTTGACCCGTTTTCGAGGCAAACAAGAAAGTATGGTGTCCCGGTGAAGCCATACGTGGAAGAAACATCTGCAGTGACTTCAAGTGTTCTGTGAGACTTTGTGTATATGTATGACTCTAAAGCCAGCATGCTGGCTTTAGAGTAGTTGTCTTCATTTTATTCAAAATATTTTTAATTTAATTTTAAAAATTACGATAATAATTTGCAAAAACTATTTAAAAGAAAAAATTAAATAATAATAATAATAATTCTTGGCTTTCAAATCTGATTTGTTTTTAGTTTTGTGTCTTTTTATGTTTCTTAACATTTATAATAAAGCATTAAATAAACAGTGATAATTGAATCACCAAGACCAAGCCAATGTTTAAATTTTAATATTATAAATATAATAATAAATGATTTAGGGCCTATGAAGTTTTTAAAAAAGGAAAAATTTCCGTATCCTGCCACCACTTTTTCTTTCGTTATGATATAAAATAGTATCTAATTTACCTAAATGAGATATTCCTTTCTGTAAAAATTAGTTAAAAAGTGGTGGCAGGATACGGAAATTTTTCCTTAAAAAAAATCACCAGACTGTTTAGAAAATTATATAAGGCACATGGCTTCTTTAAGCCTCTGTATTTTTCCCCCAGAATGCTCAGCAGACTGTTCAGTCATATGATTTTATCATCGTGAATTGAAAAATCGTTTGATGAAACCTTTTCGGCGGGCAAATTTTTTTTTATGGCCCCGACAGTATGACATATTTTTGTACCTTGTTGTAGAAATGCCTAAAATACCACAACTTTTTCCACTACAAGTGCAACTTGCCAGTGGAGCCTCAAATAATTCTAAGTTTTGGTCAAAGGAGAGGAGACTCTTTGCTTGGCAAGACAAACCACCAAAATTGTATTACTATTAGGGAATGTTTACATCTCGCGCAGAGAGGTCAAAGATTTGCATCGATTTCTGGGACGCGTTGTTGAATACACTTATATACAATTTTATACAGGACCTCCTACGATAAATAAAAGCCAATTCACTATTCAGTAATGTAACAAAAAAGTGCTTTAAAATACTTTACGATTATAGTATAATTGTCACCTGCAACTGCATCAGCAACGTCTGCCATGTTCACAACACAATGTTTGTTACGAACAATTTAAGCAAAAACCAAAGGACTCTCTAGATCTCTGCACACACTCGACCAGGAGGTAGCACGCACGTCAACGCGTCGTACCGTACGTTCCACAACTAGTCCTTGTTCAATTAGTCAAGACAGCGCCCTCTATAACAGTTTTTCGCGTTCCCCCCCCGCTCCCGGGTCCCCGGCAGTATTTAATTGCGCTGATTAAAAAGAGGGACGAACAAAGCAACAGTTTTCGTTTGGTGCGAGTGCGGTTCTGTAATAAACTGAATAAAAGACCAATTCTACAGACTTTATACAACGTTAACATATTTTACAATATTTATACCAAATTATTTTTACTGTAATTTAAAACAGCTCCTTTTGTGGGCCGCGTCTTAATTGGGCTACAAGCCCACATGAAGGCGTAAAAATATATCAGGAACGTCGCTTTGACTTAATTATATATGCCCGGGCCCATTCATTACATAGTATTTTGGCTAATAGTTGCGCAGTGCGTGCAGTAGTCTTGGTGCAAGACGTTCTTGTTGAGAACCATTGGGCATACGCACTCAACAACTATACACGTCGCGACTATTCCATCGCTAGAGGGCGTCTTCTGGAAGCCGCGAATCCGTACAACCCTGGTACAACGTCGGTAAGATTTTAAATTTAAATGCTCACAGATTTCCACATAAATTACATGGTATAAAGATGGACAAGGTGGAAAACTACCCTTGAAATAGTTTTGCTTGAAAAGCCATAATTTTTAAGAAATGAGTTAAACAATAGTCTTTTTATCCTGATCCTGCATGATAAAATCCGGTGTTTGATAAAATTTCGACAAAATTATAAACATACATTTTGGGTAGACCCAGTAACTGGGGCGCTGTACTCCTTTTTTCGAAATTTTGATATCATAAGTCGTATCTAGCGCCGACTCTCAGCATGATCGACGGGTGCCCTGCCTCAAACCGCGTAATCGTATTGGTTGCGGTAGGGCACCCGTCTAAACTTTTAGACGGGTGCCGTGCCTCGACCGTGACGATTACGCAGTTTGAGGCAGGGCACCCGTCGACCATGCTGAGAGTTTGATCACATACAACAATAACCTGGGGGCGCTAGATACGATCATAATTTCGAAAAAAGGAGTACTACACAGCGCCCCACCCAGTTACTGGGTCTACATTTTGGGGGTTTTCACTGTTTTCTCATGATCGACTTACGAAGACCGAATTTCACAGGTTTGTTATTTCATGTATTTTTTTTATGTTGGGTCCATAGAGCTATATAGCTCTATGACATCAATCAATTGTGGATACTGGTCTTTGGCGCGATAGTTGCGTGATCGCGATAGTTGCGTGATAATGAACAACAACGTCTTGCACCAAGACTAGAGTTGGGGGGGGGGGGTTGCGGCTAGGCTAGGTGGCTCTGACGAGAGTACACACATTGGTACGGTATCGACAACGCGTCGCGCAATTGGCAAGCAAAGAGGGGAAGGAAGTGGGGATCGATTGTGTGTGTACCACACGGGGGAGAGAGTACATCATCATTTATACTCCCGGGAAATTTGTACTAAGCACTGCTCTCCAAGTCCAGGCTAGTGCTATTAATTACTGTACCACTGCACTGCGCACTGAGGTATAGATCGTTGTGTTTGTTGATGACACACTTGACTTATTTACTGGTTTGATATTTGCAACTAACTACTGGTTTGCATACATTGTCTGAGTAGGAAGTTGGAAGGAGTTGTTCAAATAAATTCACCAAGTACTAGACACTACAGACTGGACTGGACAGTGTCTGTCTCAGACTCCAGAGGGACATGAAGTGAACTGCTCTCCGGTGTTTTGCTGAAACCTGACTTCTGTTTTTTAGCCGTTATTCTTCCGGGAAGATTGATCAGTGAATGCTGGGGTACACATCCAGGTGAAGGTGGTAACTTTCTCTGTGTGGTCCAGGAAGGTAAGCACTTAAATCAAGCTTTATTTCAAAATTCATTGTTCTTGCGGCCTGTAGGCCTATCGCTTGTAAACTCTTTGGCATTTTGATGGTTAGGCCTAGCCTACTGCAGGGTTAGCAAAATTCAGTGTGTTTTAGGGAGGTAGAATCCAGCCGTATTGCTTACTCTTTCTGCCCATGTCCAGCCTTTGACATTTTGTTGAAAATAGGCAAAACACCCTAACTACAAAATGTTGCCCAACATTAGGCCTACATGAAGGCATGGAAGGAGGAATAGTCTCCAAACTGAAGTAGCCACGCCCACTTTAAGGGGCCTTAACAACTTAGGAGTTGGAATTCTGTGTGTGCATTAATAATATTAATTTATGTTCATGATTAGACCCACAAACTAGAGCACTCCGCGCTGTACTTGTTTTTTGAACTTTTGACATCTGCTATAGATACAACCGCAGATTCAAAATTTCAGGGGAAAAAGGTACAGTGCCCCAGTTACTGGGTCTAGTTCATCTTAAATAATCATAATGAAGAAAAAAAATCATCAAAGTAGATGAATTTTAGAAACGATTTTGAGCAAAATCTTACAGCCGACCTGAACCCCCTTTGGTTGAGTTGTCACATAAATGACCCTTGGGAAATGAGTTATTTTGGCTCCCCTCTCTCCAAGCAGGGTCTCAAAGCCATTCCCCGCATCGTCACTCCCCCTCTACGTTGACTCCTAGCAAAGTCCCCCCCACCCCCTCCACGTACTTTATTTTATTCCTTAATAAAAAAATAATAAATTAAAACATTAAACAACAAACTAAATCCGGAAATTTTATTAGAGGTGTTTTTGGCATACCCATTTTGTACTGTTCTTTTTAAAATGTTCGCTTTTTGTATTTGATTCAGTATTTGTTTTTAAAAAAAAATAATAATAATATTGATATGGATAATAATTTATAATACATTTTTATTTTTGTGGATTTCATAAAATATTCACGTAAGCCCGGTTCATACTTAAAATGAAAGCGAATGCGAAGCAAATTTTGGTGAGGCAATTGATTTGCGCCTTTTTAAAAATGAGTTGTGATGCAAGAAAGTTTGCTTCGTTTCTCGTAACCGGGCTTGAGATAGTATAACTCCAGCGCTTGATGTTTGTTAATTAAAGTTTAATTTGCTGATTACACAAACATTGTTTTGAATATTTTGCTTTTTTATTGAAGAAATGTTTTTTAATTAACTTAGTAATATTTATATTTTCTACTTGTGGATAGTAATAAGGAAGTTAGAATCAATATTTAAGGCCAAGTAAACTGATTAACATGTTGAGCGTCCCCGCCCGCTCTGATTTTGGAGGCCGCGCCGAATTTTGTGTTATTTGTTATTTTAATTGTTTTTTTGTTTTTTTTCCATTTCATATGTTTCCTTCATTTTTTTGTAGCAATTTCATCATCTTTCTTGCATGTATTGTAGGCATACAAAAAATGCTTTTTTCACAATACAATCATTTCTTCAAAACATTTTGCCCTTCACGTTTGCATGCCACAGTTCTTTTTTGAACGAGATCAATTGCACTAGGACGTGATGCCAGACACACAGAATAATATTCGAGCATAAGCAAGAATAACAATATGTATCGAAATGAACACAAAAACACATGGCAACTTTAAACAGAATTTAAGGACATACAGAACACGCTCATAAAACCGTAAAACCAACTTCAAATACGATATGGCGGCCATCTTAGACATGTTGGCCATCTTGAAAAAAAATTAAAAAAATTTGAAAATAACAAATAACAAGGACCTCCCTCACCAGTTTTTTTAAAAGTCCAGGCGAGCAACATGTTATTTATTTTACTTGGCCCAAAGTATAACTTTTCAGTTCAGGAGTTAGATTTAAATAATTCTATCTCTGAATTGTTACATAACTTTAATTATTCTCTCCAGGAATGAACGATGAACTTTAGTACCAATCATCATGCTACATCAAAATAGAGCTAGGAGGGGCGGGGGCAACTTTACTAGGGGGACACCTTACAGGGGGCAACTTTACAGGGGTGAAGGGTTAGATGACTGGCAATTATTTTGTCATTCTGGCTTACTTCCATTGTCTATCCAAGCAAGGTCTGCAGTAGGTGTCGTAGAACTGACTGAGCTGGAAGGAGTTGTGAAACTCACCATTTTAACCTACATTGTACAACTCTACTACAGTGTTACATAGAGACGTGTACATTTGTACTTTGTACTGTCTTCTGGGTGTTTTGTTGAAATGTGACTCACTGTTTTAAGTGCTTGGTCTTCCAGGAAGATTGATTCATCCCTTTACATGGATAGCATAACTTTTCTTTTTCTGATTTCAGTCTGAATTCAGAAATGGTCTGGATCCAATCTCATGAATTACGAATGAAGTCACATCGACAATGTTGGCCAAAACCGGTTAACTTTCCAAGTCCCCTAAAACAGTCACTGCTCATGTTCAGCTTTATAAACATAATATCCTACCTTTATAAAAAATAATAGCCTACTGCAAAATATTCACTGTCAAATGACTAAGGCCTAAATGTGTTTGATTCATTTAACAAATAAAATAATAATACTAATTTTATATTTATTATTGTGCGCCTCATGCATGTGTCATGCTTGCATCTTGCATCATTGCTAATGGTGTACTCTTCTAAAAGCATTGCTGCTGTTCTGGAAAGGATGGGTTGCAATTCCATGTGTGTTGTGTTTGTACTGGCACTACTTCGTGTAGGTTGCTTTTCACATGGTGGTATTGTCAATTGTTCTGAGAGAGACCATACATGTAGCTCTCTATCCCTCTTGCAGCTGGTCATACTTCTTTCTGGAACCCTTGCAGATTGATCGCAGTGACCGCAGCTACTGGTTGCCTAATCTAAATTCCAACAGCTCTTGGGAAAAATCTACCGAGCAGTCAACTCTGGTAAATGGTTGCCTAGGTGAGGCTATTATGTTGATTGGCCTGGTTGTGTCGGCTTGATCATATGTTTTGGATAATGTTCAGAAGAGTAAAATTACTTCAAGTCATACAGAATTTTGAAGAGGAGTTGAAAAGGATGAAGGAGACATCATGCTGGGTTTCCCATTCCAGTAATGTCAGTTGTCAGACACACTTAAATCGTGGTGGTATGGTACTCTTCATGACAAAACATGCAACTTGGTAACGGCTGCTCTCAACAAAAGACCATGAAAGTCTCACAACGAAAAGGTCACCATTGAGCTTCTAGGCACCTTTAAGCAATCAGTGTACATGTAGGAGATAAACGAGTGTGCAATTTTGTGTGATTTTTTTTTGTCTGCAAGACTAAGTTGCGCACCTGAGCACTATATAAAAAGCCACTATTATTATTATTATTATTCACATGAGTGTACATTGTATGGCAGGTACTTTTTATTTTTATGCCACCGAAGGGGCATTCTATTTCCGACATGTTTTCTGTGTGTGGATGGGTGTGCGTGCGTGAGTAGGTATACACAAACCGGGGACCTATAACAAAAGAGGACAATAGATCCACGGTTCGGGAAAGGTCCATGGTTGGAAAACTTGTACAAAACCAAAGGGAGCTGTTGAAAAAAGTTAGAGTATACATGTAAACAAAAGAGGGACAATAGGAGGTCCACGATTGCAGGCTGTTGCTGTTGCACACTTGGGTGTGTGGGTGAGTAGGTAACCACATTCAAACCGTGGACCTATAACAAAAGAGGACAATAGGTCCACGGTTGCTATCACAAAGGAAAGCATTGTGGTCCACGGTTGCTATCACAAAGAATTGAACAAAGGAGGGTCCACGATTACAGGCTGTTACACACTTGGGTGTGTGTGTGCTTGTGTGGTGTAGGGTTGTTTGCGTGCATGCGTGCAAATTATAACTCAAATGTCAAGGTCATTATGGCTAAAACAAAAGAAATATTGTCTGAGCAATACCTCAAGAAGTACTTGCAATATCAACTCCAAACTTTATTGTGGATTGGTCTCGGGATCCCCAAGAAGCCTATTGCTTTTGCACCCTAGGCCAAATGTCAAGGTCATTACGGCTAAAACAAAAGAAATGATGTCTGATCAATACCTCAGAAGTAATTGTCATATCAACTCCAAGCTTGGTTTGTGGATTGGTCTCGATCCCCAAGAAGCATTGCTTTTGGACTGTAGGCCAAATTTTTAGGTCATTATGGCTAAAACAAAATAAATGTTGTCTGAGCAATACCTTGATAGAGAAGTACTTGTCATATCAACTCCAAGCTTGGTTTGTGGATTGGTCTTGGGATCCCTAAGAAGCCTATTGCTTTTGCACCCTAGGCCAAATGTCAAGGTCATTACAGCTAAAAAAAAGAATTGTTGTCAAGATTAGTGTCATATCAACTCAAATCTTGGCATGTGGATTGGTCCTGGGATCCCCCCCCCCCCACCCCAGAGGTCTGTCGTGGTTGGACCCTAGGCAAACATTTTAGGTCATTATGGCTAAAACAAAAGAAATGTAAAAATGTAGTCTGAGCAATACATATCTCGAGAAGAACTTGTCATTTCAACTCCAAACTTGGTTTGTGGATTGGTCTTGGGAACCCCAAGAAGCCGATGGTGTGTGAACTCCAAACTGGTATGTGGATTTTTCTCAAGATCCTGTTTTTCTGGACCACCAAAATGGTAAAACGTCAAGAAACGGACTGGCTTGCAGGGCATTTGTGTTTACCAAACACGTCTATTTGTGTTGTAAGTCACATTTACAAAGTGTTTTGTACACAACTGTGTGCCAAAATGTTTAGTTCACCAATTTGTTCTAATTCTTTTGTTTTCTTGTCCAGTAGCAAACTTTTAAGTAAAGAGACTCAACATGGTTGATTCAGTGTCAGAGCAAAAGTGTATTGTAATTGAATGAATACAACATTGTATCTGAATAGTAATGACCATAATCATGTAACTTGTGTACGATGGCAAAATGATGACCCTACATGTATCTCCCTTGTCATGGATGAGGAAGGTGTTCCAAATAAGCAAATGCATATGTGTGTTTATCAGATTGGGCAAGGATGGCAATAACATTATCTGGGTATGACACGTAGCCACAGTCCAAAGTGGTGTAAATTTTTGATTAAAAAGGGAGCCTGTAAATATTTAATGTATGTGCGTACATAATATATCAGTGGGGGATTTCTAATACATGTAGTTCTAGCACAAACATGTAGCAAGTAAATTTTGCGCTGACATTGTTTTAACAGAGTAGGCCTGAAGAAATTACTTAACATGTTAAAGACCATTGAAACACTACTAAAACGCTTAATAATTACTATACTGAAGGAGGTGGCCATCTTACATGTCTTATGATTGTCATGAAATCGTGACATGGCATGTCGTGGCCAAGGGGTCAAGCTCTGATCAGCGAAGTTTCTGATCAGGGTTTAAGTCCCAGTCTTGACTCATGTGTCCTTATTGTTTCATTCTTTAGATGGGAGATAAAGCCTTAGGTCCCATGTGTTGTGTAATACACTTATTGTTTAGAGAAGGGGTTCACAACTTTGTTTCCAGGATGGTTGGCTGCATTAAATTGTTTGTTTGCACTTCAAGCTATGTGCAAGTACATGTATACTCCAGAAGAGGTTACTGCAGAGTATGAGTATGATAAGGACCTCTATAAAGCTCTTGCTTCCTACATTAGTAATGTAGTGCACAACTATTGACTCTAAATCAAGGTATTACCAAGACTTTGCCAAGACAAATTATCAAACTGTGAAAACCAAAAAGATACAATATAAATACACCAAAACCCACATAAAACAGACTGTGGCACACCAACAAGTACACAAACACACATAACAAGCATTAAAACAATACATGTAAGTAAATACAAACAGAACAACACCCAAAACCCAATAAATTACTAACAACAACAAAAAACAAACAAAAACAAACACACAAACAAACAAACATACAAATTAAAAATTAAATTTGAAAAACAAATACTGACCAAAATGTTAAAATGGAGACAAATCCATCAATTAAAAACACTAAGATTATCAAAGCAATTTGATGAAGTTACAACTGACCAGCAGCTGCACAGGAGATGTTCACAGTTTAAAAATATTATTTAGCAAATTTAATTGTCGTCTGAGAAAACAGTTTAATGTTTTAGCTTCAAACACATCGCATGATTCATGAAGCCAGTTGTATGAAGATGAAACTCTGGAAACAAACCCTTTTTTTTGTAACATCAACTCGGCTCACGAATTGGGGTGTACACCCCAACGTTTGGTGTAGTTTTGGTGCACATTTGGTGTACACCAATTGAGCACCACATTTATGCAAATGAAGTGACTACACCAAACATACACCACAAAATCTTAGCCATAGTGGTACATACACCAAAAGTGCACCACAAACTGTTAGTTCTCAAAGCATGGCACCAAATAAGCACCACAAACTGTTAGTTCTCAAAGCATGGTACCAAATAAGCACCACAAACTGTTAGTTCTCAAAGCATGGCACCAAATATGCACCACAAACTCAGTAGTTCTCAAAGCATTGGGCCAAAATGTAACAGGACACCGTTTGTTGCATCGTGGGACAGTTTGAATTGTAACTGCCACTCTCACTTGAATCTGTTGATGCTTTAAGTGAGTGAACTGCAAGCTGTTTCTGGAGTGGTTTTCCTTCCACAATCAAGCATTTCAAGTTAAATTTAATTAATGGAAGTAACCTTCCTATGAAGTATGATGCCTACCATAGATCCTTGCTCCCATATGCATGGATAAAGACACATAAAGCTATACTGATGGTGATCAGAATAAGATAAACATGGTAAGCTGTACTTTATATTATTTTTCCATTGTGTGTATGATATGAATGGTGGTCGAATGATGTTGTGGTAAACCACTGTATTACAGTTTTTGCCATGTGAAACAATATATGAGCTGTATTACTACCTCAATGGATCATGGTTGTATGTATTGCTTGTTTATA
>JAUELU010085777.1:0-15852 GCA_032357145.1 Evasterias troschelii
TTTATTATTTGAGTGAGAAATTACCTCTTTTTCAAAAACTACGTTACTTCAGAGGGAGTCGTTTCCTACAATGTTTAATACTATCAACAGCTCTCCGTTGCTTGTTACCAAGAAAGTTTTTAAGCTAATATTTGTTTTGAGTAATTACCAAACGTGTACGATGCCTTTAAGGACTAACGCAGTACGAATGTAAAAGTATTTAAAAAAGAACCCACTCCAAACCAAACAAACAAACAAACAAACAAACAACCCAAAACAAACAAACAAACAACCCAACAAACAAACAAACAAACAAAACGAAGTGAAGAAAAGTCTTTGCTGTTGTAAAGACTGGATCCATCAATGATTGCATAATTTTTAATACATAAAGTAAATAAAGTTATGTAAAAGTAATAACTATAAGTCTATGCAGTGACGTCATTGCCATGTAAAGCCAGTTAGGGTAGATATTTATGGACAGGATGTAAATTTGTGGGTTTTTTGAACGAAGTTATCACAACTTGGGTGTAATTGTGTGATTATGGTACAATGTTAAAGGTGCCATGTTCTAGAACTTTTAGTGGTACAATGTTAAAGGTGCCATGTTCTAGAACTTTTAGTGAATACTAAAAAAAATATACTTTTTAAATTTTGGTTTGCTTTTGTACATTGAACAAAACGCTTTAGAATGGTTGAGGAATTCGAAGTTGGATGTAATGGCTTGCGCTGCTAAATATTTTTTTTTGTGTGAAGATAAATGGTCAAAAGTGATACTTCCAGGCATCTGTTGCACAAAGAAAGTTCCACAGGCTGACAACTTCAATGTGGTTTAAATAAATAAGTCTTTAAAAAGAGTCAATGTTTTTTCAGCACCAATGGGTTTACTTTTTTCGAGCTCAACTTTTTGGCTTTTTGTCAGAGGCTGATTGGCTCATTAAATAGTGTTAAACAGATATTTTCTTTTAGACTGTTTTCATTTTTTTATGTTTTTGTCTCAACTGTATTTAAAAGAAAAAGCGACATGTTATAGGTAAGCTCTCCCAACTCTTTTTTAGTTGATCAACCGAGTGGACCTTTTCCGCTGGTTACATCTGAATCTCTTTCATTACATAGTTGCTACGTAAAGGTGAAGCTCCAACAGTTAATTGGTTGTAAGCAAAAAGAGTGTAGGCAAACACCGATATCTTTTGAGAGACCATAATGCCTGGGTTTTGTTAACAATGTTTTAAAAGTGTTTAAGTGCAGAATTCAATGTGTTCTTGTGGTTCTTGAAAGTATTGCTGGTGTCACATACTCCTCAGGAAGAATGGCACATTCACTGAAAATGGTGGTACCTCTTTTGTTCAAAATTATGACTGTGTGGTCAAGTGGAAATAATGAGCCATTAAATCAGCTCAAACTGCTTTCAGCAAACAGGATGGGGAATACCAGTATTGACTTTTTTATGGTCATAATCATCGAAATATTTTATTTTTCCTCATATATGACGACTGAAACCGTTTTAAAATTGTATTGATTGGAGAGTTGTGCTGAAAGCCAATTTTTCTGCCTAGATAATCCCTTCAGTGAAGGCTCTATATATTGATTTAGTATTGAATGGTTTTGTTCAAGGTGGTTATCATGTATATTTGTCTACGATTGTATAAGAAATTCATATTAAAGATAGTACAGCGATTTATAAACGATGCGAAGTAGTTCTGCCAAGTGTTTGAAAACACTGTTATGTGCACAATTCAAATAACTCAATTTAAATATAAATAAAATGTGACTAAAAGGCGAACGGACTGTTTGTCTCTAATAACGGGGATACATTTCGAAGTAATGAGGTTTGGGTTCCAGATTGCCTGGTGTGGATTTTTGAATAATCACATTCATCTGATTCTCGAATAAACCGATGAATTTTCACTCTAATTAGTCATAAAAACAGCTGATTTGGGTTTCTAGTGTCTTACAGTTTATGTGTTTTACTGTTTGATAAAACTTATTGAAGCGAAGCCTCAATTGAATTGAATAGGGGCGGCCGAAGAGAGCGGGAATCTCTTCCATTCTTTCGAGTCTCTTCTTAGATTTGTCGTAACTGTTTGTTACTATATAAACAGGTACTGAGAATTGAACATGCTGTCACATAAAGCTTCAATATTTCTTTTAAGAAAACCTTGCTTCATCACCAATAACTGGCCAATGTAAAAGTTTCATCAAATTCTCATGATGTTTAATCAATTTGATGTTAATAATAAATGTTCATGTATTGACTTTATTTAGAAAATTACTGGTTTTGTTTCCAACCCTTTAAGTTTTCCCTACATTAAAACGACGCTTGCTGTACAGTAGCTTTGTCCAAGGCTCTTTAATACGCAAGCACCCCGCTTTGAATTCACCAGGTAGCATAACAATATAATGGCACGGTACTGTAGTAGTACTTGATATACAGTATATCCTGGGTCGAAGCATGGTTTTCAACCTCGTACCAAAAAATCGAAGCCGAAACAGAGCCTTGTTCATACTGTAAACGGCAGCTTGGTTTTTTCTTTATCATTTCGCAGGGATACCAGCGCAAATTACGTATGCTGGAGTAGGATATTGAATATTCATTTCCTGTACTGGGCGGATATTCGTCCAATCATAAACTCTCGTTATGACGTAATGATGTGTGTAGTATTCAACCTACCACTGTACATTAACCATTGAGCATACACCTTCGGGAAATATTAGCATAAAGCAGCTCCGCCCACAATCTGACCTTTTTACAGGTTGAAAAACCATGCTTCGACCCCACGGTATACTGCAGTACCGTGCCAGGACTTGGTGAATTCAAAGCGGTGTGCTTGCGTAAAGAGCCTTGTACACCGGTTTTACGAAGAGCCACACACTTAACTTTAAATGACAAAATATTGACTATTTCAGCAGGGGCTTTTATCTCAATGGATGCATTTTGCGTTTTCACAAAGAGCCATTGGCCCCGAAAATGCATTGTAATACGTTGTATTAACAGAGAGGAGCGTAAAATGTAGCAAAAGTCGTTTTTCAGGTTTCACGAAGCTAAAGCCACCTATCTTTGCTCGCACGTGATCACATTATATCCAGATGGGTGTTTAAGTAGGTCATCTCACTTTGTAGGTTTCACGAAGAGACACGTATCTTTGACTTATTACTATGGCAATTAGCCAATATATCTTAAGAAATTAGTTAGTCAACTTAAAATAAATGCAGTGAAAATATAAATAAATGCAGTGAAAATATAAATAAATGCAGTGAAAACATATATAAATGCATTGAAAATATAAATAAATGCATTGAAAATAATTATAAATAGATGCAATGAAAATATAAAAATATGCAGTAAAAATATAAATAAATGCATCGAAAATATAAATAAATACAATAAAAATATAAGTAAATGCAGTGAAAATATAAATAAATGCAGTGAAAACATATATAAATGCATTGAAAATATAAATAAATGCATTGAAAATAATTATAAATAGATGCAGCGAAAATATAAATAAATGCAGTGAAATTATAAGTAAATGCAGTGAAAATATAAATAAATGCACTCGCTAAAATAAATAAATGCAGAGAGCCAAATGTTACTAAAAATAGACTGCGCGTCCTACGGCCTTTGTGAAACGGTGTCATTGAACTATCAGGCCTGTATTCGATGTTGTACTCACGCGCGCGACCCAAACTTGGTTTCGTAAAGTTCATGAAAACAAAATTAACTGCTCTGGAAAATATGATTATCTGCATTGAAAATATAAATAAATGCTTGGAAATATAAATAAATGTATTGAAAATATAAATAAATGTATTGAAAATATAAATAAATGTATTGAAAATATAAATAAATGCATTGAAAATATAAATAAAGATGGCACCAACGGGCTTTCGTATAAATTAACAAACCGAGGTCAGATCTTACCGACCTTGGGTGGCTCGATGCTCGACCAATCACAGTTGTCCACGCTATCAGGGTGTGGTAGTCTACGCCGTGCCGCTGGCTCTTCCTGCAGTTCGTCTCTTCACATGAAGTTCAACACTCACCAAACCACGTTGATCTGAGACGGTCGCATCCTTTTCAGCGAATAGTTCTGGTTATAACATCCAAGTGTTTTTTTGGAGTTCGTTACCTGTATAAGTTCTGGATATCTTCAATCGGTTGATGTTTTGTCGTGGTGTCAGAATAAGCAAAACTTTGAATCACTAAACTGCAACACAACAATACAGAATAGCATTTGGTCGTATATGATGCAATCAAATGACGGAGATGTCAATTTGTTTCAAGAATACGATGCCATTTTGTGTGAGTTGACATCGTTTGCACAAACTTTTAAAGGAATGTAAACCAGTTGCTAAACTGCTGAAATATTAGCTTGCTTTTTCTGCTTAACTTGTAAATCGTGACGCAACATAAACTTGAAACCGTCTTTAATATTTCCAAATCTGTTTTCGTCATGTCAAAAACGGGCATTCTAACCAGTGTTTCAAAAATACAACTCGCTAACGCTGCCATGTTAGCATGTATCGTCACTTTTGCATTTTGCACAAATGTTGAGAGAGCTACATGTAACTATCTGCAGACGAAAGAGTTTGTCTCTGCCTTAAACAAGGAATTGCACCTTGTTTCATACTGGGAGAAGATAACACGATCTCCTGTCATCTGTGTGAGTTATTGCCACTCTGATCTTAACTGTAAATCAGTGAATTATCACACCAACAGTCATCTCTGTCAGCTGAACAATGTGACCAGGGCTCAGTATCCTGATGACTTCAAAACGCTTTATGACAGTTGGTACTACGATGGCGATTTGGACACCCCTCTCTTATCTCAGGCTGATACACCACTCATGTCTGTCCCCTTTAACAACAGTATAAACAGAGAGTTGTCAGAAGCTTCTTGAGGCAGGTACGATGGACAGTGGTGTCTACACAATTTATCCTGCCGGATTCAGTGGGGGTGTGCAAGTGTACTGTGACATGGAGACAGATGGTGGAGGATGGATTGTTTTTCACAGACAACTACAAGATGGCCAAGAAAACTTCAACCGCAACTGGAATGAGTATCGTTCAGGATTTGGCAGCTTGTCGGGTGAATTCTGGCTTGGAAATGAGAACTTACGCATCTTGACCGAGTCTGTCCTCACTTGGCGGCTTAAAGTTGACTTAGAGAACAGGGCTAACGAACAATTTTGGGCCATATATTCTGGGTTCCGGATAACTGGTAACTTTTACACTCTTCAATACAAATCATACGAAACCGGACTCAGTACAGCAGGTAATGGGGACTCTCTCCTTTATCACAAAGGAATGCCATTTTCAACTGGAGACAAAGACAATGATCTTGATGACCAAGGTTACTGTGCAAACATGCTCCAAGGAGGTTGGTGGTTTAATAATTGTTTTCGGTCTTTCCTTAATGGCCATAACGGTCCAAAGTGGTTCCACTGGAATCACTCACTCAAATCAAGCAGCATGAAAATAAAAATGTACTAAGTCTTGATTAACCTTGATGGTATATATAACTGCAGGCAAAATTAAAAACTTTTTCATACACAATTTTCACACAAGTCCAAACATTTGAATGCTGATTTTAGTATAAGAGTGGAATGCATTCACCATATGAATATATTGCAGGCTGGGGTGATCAAGTTCTCACACACACATGTGTAACATTGATACACACATAAGCAGAAAAATGGAAAAGTTACCTTTTAGAAAAATCTGAGTATTGAAAACGAAAATGGATAGCCAATTTATCCTTAAATTTTCTTTGCTAGTTTTTCACACACAAATATTTTATACCATTGATAAACACACGTATTGAAGCCGAAAGAGTGACAGTTTATCAGAAAAAAAGCTGAAAAGAGTTTTTGGTTTATAGCCAATTTATTTATTTTATTACGTCGTCTACATGGCATGCAGAAAAAAACAAGTAGTTATTTATTTCGTAGTGTTTGGCTGCTCAGTATTCTACAACAGTGCAGTGTATTGATGTTTTGTAAAGCATTATTCTGATTGTTGCAATAATTATAAGTCTGCTGTAGCTGTATTTTGTAGCTCTGATTCTTTAAATAATCAGTAAATCTGACTAAATTATGAGAAGTAAGTCTGGGCTTGAGGCAGATAATATGTCGCACTTCGATAACCGAGTTCAATACGCTATACTGAGTATCAACTCATGTTGAGGGCGCCAACACAACACTGTGTAACTGTGTAGTGTAACGTTATTTACGGAGTTAATTGTTTGCATTGTGCATGTTACCGGTACATTGAAAATACTGTTAATGCAGCTTGCAGTATTTTCAGAGACAGACTCATTTCTTAAGATTTTGAGATAAATACGCGTTCTATAAACTTGTTGTATTAATTAATCAATGATTGATCCAGAACTAAGACACTGAAAATCTTGGAAGTTATGATATAACTTAATTAAGGGCTACCCGTTTGAATGTAGAAATCTTTTGAAAAAAAAAAAAAAAAAAACATAGAAAGAAAGAAACGAACAAACAAAATTACAAAAACCAAAATATATAGTAAATGAAACCTTTTTCTTTTGTAAAGAATGGATCCATCAATGATTTCATAATAATAAGACTTTTAGCAGATACAGTTATCTTAATTAAAGTAGTAGGCCTACTAGTAAGTTGGTAAAGTGACGTCATTGCTATTCTGTAAAGTCAGTACATAATTATGGACTGCGTAAGGTTTGGAAAAAACAACTAGGATGATTTGGGTGTATGTGTGGTTGTCGTGTTTTTTTTTTGAAAATATTTTTGATGTAATATTAATAGAAGCCACTTTGTCGAACTTTTCCTGAATAATTTGACGATAAACTTTTCAAATGTTGGATTGCTTTTGGTTCCAATGATTGAACCCAAAGTTTTAGAAGAATTCGAAGCGGGGTGTAAACGCTTGCGTTACTCAATATTTGTGTCGAGATAAAAACGTCGAAAGGTGATAATTCCACGCGTTAGGTTACTCAGGGAAAGTTCCATTGGCTGACTCATATCATTCTCAAAATCAATGTATTTACTTATTTCTGTATGGATTCATGAGACCAATTTCTTAAAAGTTGTAAAATTCTTTAATATAAATATTAAAGCTTTCTGGTTGAAAAAAGGTCTTTCTCAGTAACTGTTTGTACAGCTAAAAGTGTTGACGACCTTTAAAACATGTTTTCACAAGAACGGACTCCCAACTTTCCCCCGCCCCCTCTTACATTGTGTTAGAGGCTTCGTTTTCAACAACATTTATCGAAGTAAAATTCATAATTTGTAAGATACTAGAAACCCAGGTCAGCTGTACTGATGTCCAAGAATGAAAAGTCACGTGTTCAATTGAGAAACAGATAAATGAGTCCACCCAAAACTTCACACCATTTAGAACCAAAACCCTATTACTTCAAACGATATCCTTCCGTCAATTGGGAAGGAAACTCCCGTTCGTCTTTTATTGACACTTAAATCGAATACTTTGAAGAGAATGTGAAGACAAACAAAGTTGTATTTGACAGGTAACCGTTGGCAAATTCTTTTTTGTGTACCACACTAGAGACAGGGGGTCAACAGTGAAGGGATCCGGGAAAGCGCCCATACCTTATGCGTGTATGCAATGGCTCTAGTGTGGTACAGAAAAAAGAATCGCTAACCGTTGACCGTGACAATAGTATTTTCAAACCCGGGGGAACTACTACTTCGCACGCGCAGGGACAACCTACAGCCTATGGTTTAAGGTTTTCAGTTGGCGAAAGTACAGGTTGTACATTACTTTCTTTATCGTACTATATTAATTGTCATATCTCTGTCTTTAATATGTAATTCTTGTATAAATTTTCAAAATACAGAGCATAAAATGGTAATATTGTAACAATTTAGTTTTAAAATGTGATTGTAATTTTGTGAATATAGTTGCAAATGCACCACTTGAGTAAAGAAAAATAAAAGAGCACAAAATCAAGCTTTGTTTTCGATTGTCAGTCAGTACGGTTGTCCATCGGTTTTTGTTCCAATTGGATGGTGGTAATTATTTTACCATTTTATTGTATTGGGGATGATGTAATTATTCAAAGCTAATTATTCCATTGCTTTCCACATACTCAACTTGATGTTCCACTTTACATCAATAACGATAAAGTTATAAACAAGGTCGATGATCAAACAGATCCGTGCGCATAACAGAGTACGCCAATCAAAACGTCATGTTATCGTAACCCAATCAGACTCAATTTCATAGGACTAGTTATGCAGAAAATATGTTAACACCATTTTCTGCAAAGTAAAAATATGCAGGGTTAACCCTTCTATTTTGTGCTCTTCTTAAAACTTCCCATGTTTAGAAGTCACGGTGGTAGTTGTAGGCAATGAAAGGATCAATGAGGAAAAAGCTCGCCATTTATATTTTACAGCGGATAGCATATCTCATTGTTTATTGACATGACGACGAACACGTACATGACCAGTAAAATGTACGTGTACATTGTACACGCACGGTTTCGCCCGGTATCCGAACATCACAGATTTTCCGATCATGCCCGATAGCCGGAAACTTCGGCGTCTTCTCTCCCCACCGTTTCCTACCAACCACTTAATAACTTAAACACACTTAGTGGGTTTAGCTCTTCGATATTCGTCCGATTGGCCCTTTTGCGGTGTGTCTTTTCGTCTGTTTTCCTAGATCGCGTTGTGTCAGTTTATGTGGAGCTTTCAGTATGTGTGAGCGAAGTATCCATACACAGTCATCGTCGGTAAACTAAATACACTTTCGAAACGCTGAAGTTGGATCGCGTTTAAGTTTACAAAATTACCCATTCCTTCATAATTAGCAGAATCAGCCGGATTTTGTTTGGAAGCTGAGGTTAGGAACGTTATCCCTGTTCTTTATGCAGCATCCAATGCACCCGATTTCGGTGTTTTAAAGTCTCATTTACACTTCATCTGCTTGAGGTCTGCTTTTCTGCAGGTCTTCGTTGCATTGTTCACACGCACTTGGTCAATGATTGCACAACATCACCAGCAACCTCATCCACCTTGTGACGTCATGATTGTTATAACCAATCAAACGCCCTCGACGGCCGATGCTTTCAAGTTTTGCCAAATCCCCAATAATGACCATTTAAAAAAAAATGTGATATTACAAAAAATCTGTAAACCCAAATAAGTTTACTAATTTGTTAAACAGTAGTCTGATATAATTTCTGCAAGGTGTATAATAGTTTATGCTTTCTCAAAAATTGCTCTAGGGGCACTTTAAAATAACCTCCTACATTTCTACAGAATACATAATAATTATGGGAAAATTATTATATCAAACAAGTTCTGATAAAATAAAGTTGTACTTTGCAATAACTATTTTTATCGATTGCTCTACAAGGACGCCCCTTAATATATTTCAAGCTTTATCACGAGTTTCACGGTTACCTTGTTGTTATGGACAGTCCTCAATGAAGTCAACTGAAGCAGTTGATGCCGATGTTCATTCAGGTAAAAACACTTTCCCCGATATCGACAAGTTGAAAAAACGGCTGCCAACCATTTCATGAAATTAAACAAATATAATGAGCCGAGTGCCACACAGTGTTTGAAAGGTTAAGGCGACGTGTTTTAATAAAACGTGGATTTTGTTCATTACAGGTGGGACATGTGACTCGATGTTCGACCAATTACAGTTGTCCACGCTACCAGGGTGTGGTAGTGTACGACGCCCTGCTGGCTCTCTGCAGTGCAGCTCTTTACATCAAGACCAACACTCACCGCACTACGTTGATTTGAGACGGTCGCATCCATTTTAGCGGAACATCCAGGTTGTTTTTTGGAGTTCGTTACCTGTACATGTTCTGGATATCTTTAGTCGGTTGTTGCTATTGCCGTCAGTAAACTGCAACGATGTCAACAAGTCAGACCCGTCTTTGGTCGTGTATGACATAGATATAAATCTTCATATTACATGATTAAAATTCCATCCGGTGTAAATTGTGAACGTTGGTACAAATTATTAGGCAAATTTAAGCCAGTTGCTAAACTGCTGAAACATTAGTTGCATTTCCTGCAGAACTTGTAAGTTGTGATGCAACATAAACTCGATACCGTCTTTAACATGTTTAAACTCTTTTTTCTTGTCATGTCGAAAACGAACATTCGAACTGGTGTACCAAGAACACAGCTCAATAATGCTGTCATAATAGCATTTATCGTCACTCTTGCAGTTTGTACAAATGTTGAGGGCGCTTCATGCTACCATCTACAGACGAAAAAGTTTGTCCCTGCCTTAAACAAGGAATTACGCCTTGATTCATACCAGGAGAAGATAACACAATCTCCTGTCATCTGTGTGAGTTATTGCCACTCTGATCCTAACTGTCAATCAGTGAATTATCACACCAGCAGTCATCTCTGTCAGCTGAACAATGTGACCAGGGCTCAGTATCCTGATGACTTCAAAACCCTCTATGGCAGCTGGTACTACGATGGCGATTTGGACACCCCTCTCGTCTCTCAGGCTGATACACCTCTCATGCCTGTTCCCTTGAACAACAGTAACCGTGAGAGTTGTCAGAAGCTTCTTGAGGCAGGTATGGTGGACAGTGGTGTCTACACAATATATCCTGCCGGGTTCAGTGGGGGACTGCAAGTCTACTGTGACATGGAGACTGATGGTGGAGGATGGATTGTTTTTCAGAGACGACAAGATGGCAGCGTAAATTTTAACCGTACCTGGAATGATTACCGCAATGGATTTGGTGATTTGACCACAGAGTTCTGGCTTGGAAATGATGACATTCGTACTCTGACCGAGTCTGTAGCTAACTGGACTCTGAGAGTTGATATGATTAACTGGGAAGGGTTAACAGCATGGTCTGAATACTCCGGCTTTCAAATAACTGGACGGTTGTATAACTTGATATACAGCTTCTTTGATCAGAAAAGCACTGCTGGAGATGCACTCTTTTACCACAGAGGGAATTCATTTTCAACACCAGACAGAGACAATGATGTTAGCGATACCTCTAACTGTGCACTTAACGATGCAGCTGGATGGTGGTTTAGTAATTGCCAGCTAGCTTTACTGAATGGTCAATATTCCGAAAATGCCATACGATGGGGCATTTGGGGTGACGATTCTTTTGACTCACTGAAGGAATGTAGCATGAAAATCAGAAATACCTTTGCCTAACATTCAGAACTACAGCAGCTTTAGGCAGTTACTCAGGCATTAGGCATACCATGATTAGGCATACAAATTTTAACCAAATCCAAACATTTGAAGGTTGGTTCACGCTTAAGGGTGGATCGATTCACAACTGAAAGTCTTTGCAGGCGTGAACCTTTTTTCACACACACATTATAATAGAATGAACACATTTAATAAAGCCGAAAGAGTGACATTTGATCTATTGAAAAAATATGGAAAAGTAAATTTGTAAAAAAAAAAATGAAAATGAAAATTTAAAAAAAATGTCTTAAAAAACTATAGACAAGCATTAATCTGATAGATGCAATGTCTGTTGTAGCTGTAATTTGTAGCATTGAAAGTTATTGGTATCTTTACATAAATTTGACCGGATTGTAAGAAATAAGTCTAGACTTGAGGCAGATGTGACGCACTTTGATAACTGAGTTCATTACACTATCCTGAGTATCAACTCACGTTGAGGGCGCCAACACAACACTTGCTACTGTGTGGTTTCAGATTATTTACGGTGTTATTTTATTTTGCACTATGCGTGTTATCGGTACAATTGAAAACAAGGGGTGTTTTTTATTATAGCTTGCAACAGTTTTAGACTTACTTCTGAAGATTATGAGACGAATGTTTAATACGCATTATAAACTTGTATTTATTAATCAATGTTTGATCCAGATAATATAAATGTATTAAGGCCTAACAGCACGAATGAAAAAGTGAAAAAAAAAAATTAAAAAACATTAAAAAAATATTTACAAAATATATAGTAAAGGATCCATCAATGATTGTATGATATTCAGACATTTAATAGATACAGTTATGTCAAGGTAATAATTGTAAGTTGGTCTTGTGACGTCATTGATATCTGTAAAGTCACTAAGTCTATAGATAATTATTAACAAGATGTGACTATGTATTTTGTGGAAAACATTTATGATGATTTCGGTGTACTTCTTGATTTTTTTTTCTCAAGAATATCGGTGTAGTAAAAAAGGTGCAATTTTGTTGAACTTTTCACGAATAATTCGAAATCTGCAACTATTCTATTAGCAATATAATTATACAAGATGGTAAATGTTTTTTTCTTAAGTTCAATGTGCTTACTTATTTCTGTATGTATTCAAAATGTTGACCCTGAAATTGTTTAATAGAAATGCTGAAGGTTTCTGGAAGATACTTTGAGGCTTTGCTTCAGCAAAATTTTATCAAACAATTTTTAAGACACTAAAAACCCAAATCAGCTGTCTTGATGACCAAGAATTAAAACTCACGGGTATATTTGAGAAAACAGATGAAAGAGATCATCAAAAACTCCACACCAGGCAATTGAGAGCCAAGACCTCGTTGCTCCAAATTGTATATTTCCATCATTAGAGAAAGAAAGTCTCGTTCGTGTTGTTTTGATATTTCAATTGAGGTATTTGACTTTAACAATAGTGTTTTTAATGTGGCGGAACTACTTCTCATGGCGTATGGACATCTCCAAATTATATGTAACCCATGGTGATAAGGTTTTCAGCTGGCAACAGTAAAAAGGGCATGCACATTACTTTCTTTCTTGTTAATTTAATGTTATATTTCTTTCTTTAAAATGAAATTCTTATACAGTTAAAATGAAATTAAAAAATAATATAAGTTTAATAATAAAAAATTTGATTGTAATAAATTTGTGAAAAAAGTAACATATGCACTAAAATAGAAAAATAAAAGGGCACAAAATCAAGCTTTTTTCGATTGTCAGTTAGTATTGTTGTTTCTTGGTTTTGTTTCTAATTGGATGATGGTAACTAAGTAATCGTCTCAGGATGTATTTAATTTATTCATGGCCAATCATCCAGTTACTTTCCACACACTCAATTTTACGTTCTTTCTTGCATCAATAACGATCAAGTTATAAACAAGGTAGATGATCAAACAGATCCGCGCGCATAACATCAGAGTACGCCAGGCGACACGCCATTTTATCGTAACCAGACCTCATCAAAGATCTTATTTTAAACAACTGTACTAGGGAGATGCTCTCAATATTTTAACTATTACCTTTTCATGGCTGAATAGAGATCATAGATACCGGTAAATAACTATTTAACACTCAAAGTTTGCATTTAGTAATACAAATTCAAGACAAAAATGCACCTTTTCAGCCGAGAGCCAAAACCTTCTTAGTATGATAATGATTATGCAATGACCCCTTGACGTCATCGGTGGTTAGAAACACATAGTAAGCATTTGGCACACACACACAAGTGTGTAACAGCCTGCAATCGTGGAACCTCCTTTGTTCAACTCTTTGTGATAGCAACCGTGGACCACAACACTTTCCTTTGTGATAACAACCGTGAACCTATTGTCCTCTTTTGTTATAGGTCCCCGGTTTGAATGTGGTTACCTACTGACACGTACACACACAAACGTCTCCTTTGGGGGAAACAAAACAAATTGAAGAAGAAGCAAACTTACATTTTACAGTAAAATAATCTTTATGTCCATCCTAAAGTGTGTCATTGTTGTAAATTGAAGCCGACATGTTGAGTAGTTTCACTAAAACAAACTAACATTTCCAAGGATCAATGCTCCGCAGACCGTATGCGTGCAGACCAGCGACGACATATGGTTTTGACGTGCGTAACCAGCGATGATTATTGCAATGTCATTAATATGTGGAAGGGTAGGGAGCCAGACCACTGAGTACCTTTTCGTCTTTGCAGGTTTGTCAGTCGGTACACCTAGCTGTTTTAGAATATTAACGTTACAATGCATAGTGATGGACTTCACCCCTCAGTATTACACTTCACGTAATTTGTTTGATGGTTGAATAAGTTTTATATTGTGAATACATATGAAGACCCAGTTTAAGTTACTGATGGTGCAATCGTGTTTGTTCAAAGTGCTGAAACAGTTTTCGGACAAAATTGCAAAATATGGAGCTTGGTTAATAGGGACAGGTGTAAACAATTTGAAATGCGAACAATTTAAATAAGAATATTTACAATTTTGTTACATCAAATTTTAAAAACCCAATTCAATTCCCTGAAAAGGTTATTCTTTCCCACGAAAGTGTATTTCGAGAGAACGAAAGTGTACAAATTTTTCGGGAACGAGATAATTTACTAGGGGGAACAAAATAAAAATATGCGTGATTGGAAAACACTTTGTGGGAACAAAATAACACTTCGATTTCAAATGATAAACTTAAAAAACGGGGGAACACAATTACTATGAGAAAAATGAGGGAACTAATTTTTTTTTAGAATTAACAAATATAGTTTACCTCCTTTTATATTCAAATTGTTTTCCACCTGTCCCTTTAAGGCTCTCCGTACAAAAAGTAAAACCTGGTCGTCGGAAATCACCGTCAGAAGATGGAGGATTACTACGTTTGGCATGCAATAACAACAACCAATAAGGCTCGTAAATCAGAGCAAACAACCTCCAACGCTTTGCCCCAAACGTTCCGAGGCTTAATTAGAAACCAAGCTGCCTCGCAAATGAGTTTCTGTTCCTTTATTTTCGTTCATCACGAAATGAAAGGTCATCCTGTCTATAATTGACAGCCTTCATTTAAGAAAGCTTTTGATTAATGAGACTTTATTTACAATAATACAAAAATACGACGATATCATGACAAAAAACCCGAGGACAGGTCTTCCCGTGATTTAATGGTGATCATAATATCTCTTTGACAACAAGAGGGGTTTCGTCATCAGCCTACAAGTAGGAAATGTGACTCGATGCTCGACCAATCACAGTTGTCCACGCTATCAGGGTGTGGAAGTCTACGCTGTGCCGCTAGCTCTTCCTGCAGTGCGGCTCTTCACATCAACTCCAACACTCACCACACTACGTTGATCTGTGACGGTCGCATTCATTTTAGCGGATAATCTAGATTTTGTAATTCGTTACATTTACATGTTCTGGAAATCCTCAGTCGGTTGATGTTTTGCCGTGGTGTCAGAGTAAGGAAAACTTTGAATCAGTAAACTGTTACAATGTCAAAGAGTAGTAGAGACGAGTCTTTGATTGTGTGTTTAAGGCACTCAAATGACAGAAAAATATCAATATTCATGCTGCAAGAATGCAATTTGACATCGTTTGTACAAACTATTAGCAAAAACCAACATAAACTGCTGAAACATTAGGTTTTTATCTGCGTAACTTGTGAGAATTGTGACGCGACATGAACTCAAAACTGTCTTCGACATTGTCAGTCTTTTTTTCGTCATGTCGAAAACGGACATTCTAACCGGTGTTCTAAGAAAACAACCCGATAATGCTGTCATTTTAGCATTTATCGTCGCTGTTATAGTTTGTACAAATGCTGCGGGCGCTACATGTAACCATCTACAGACGAAAGAGTTTGTTCCTGCCCTAAACAAGGAATTACGCCTTGTTTCATACTGGGAGAAGATAACACAATCTACTGTCATCTGTGTGAGTTATTGCCACTCTGATCCTAACTGTCAATCGGTGAATTATCACACCAGCAATCATCTCTGTCAGCTGAACAATGTGACCAGGGCTCGGTATCCTGATGACTTCAAAACCCTCTATGGCAGCTGGTACTACGATGGCGATTCGGACACCCCTCTCTTCTCTCTGGCTGATACACCTCTCTTGACTGTCCCCTTTAACAACAGTAACAGTGAAAGTTGTCAGAAGCTTCTTGAGGCAGGTATGGTGGACAGTGGTGTCTAC
>JAUELU010085793.1:0-15846 GCA_032357145.1 Evasterias troschelii
GATATTTTGGACTAATTGCGGCATAATGAGGGCGGACTCTTATGAATCCCCCTCCCTATATGCCTCGCTAAGCATTTATTTTATTTAGACCTGCGCAGACTTGCGATCAGGTTTTCAAACCTGGGCAGACTTGCAAGCGATTATCTGTGCAATTTGAAATAATTAACCTATATCTTTGATAGAGCTCGTTATAGGCATCTTCGACACAGGAAGGCGCTGTTTTGGTAAGGTGATGGTGAAAGGTTCGGAACTGAATTTTATTCCAGACCCCCCCCCCCCCCAAAAAAAAAAAAATAATAATAATAATAATAAAATAAATAACAATAAAAAAAATTTAAAAAATTGCTAACGTCGTTATAACTGTATTAGAAAAATTAACTGTTGAAACTTCCAGCAAAACTTTGTGTAAAACAGATGTTGGTTTTTATAACGAGAAACGGTCTAAACATCAAGTAAAGAGGAAAAACAAACGCCGGACAGGTTTAAACCCCCTCCCCCCCCCCCCCCCCCTTAGCACGTCGATCTATTTTTCTTGCAAATGATGTGTTGTTAATCTCTTTGAAAACATCATAGGCTATAATTTGATGAAATGTTAAGTGTTAAGTTTGCGTGTGTTTACTGTAACAGAGAAAAACAACTGCCCTTATGAAAACCATAAAGACCATATGTGCTCGTTTTATCTGAAATAATTTGACAACCCTGAATGGAATGGAACGTTTTAATCCGGAAATTAAAAAAATAATTGTGGAAGAGACAGGATGGAGGACACAATAGTGACAAAGAAAGGGAAATTCTACGAAAAAAACATCAAAGGAAATCAATGAAACATTCAAATTAACTTAACAACAATTTCGAAGGGCTGAGTAACAAAGGAGAACAACACTGAAGCTCATGGTTGGAGATGGAAACTGGAACGTCGAATGAGGCTAAATATTCAACATAGGAAAGTCGGCCTCCCATTAACATAATAATAACTTGAATTATGAGTAGTGAGTAGAGTCAGAAGGTAAAACAATGAATTAAATATTCAAATAGATAAATTAAAATTGACTAAAGCGAGGAATGAAGAGATAGCGACGGGGGTTGGGGAAATTTGATTAACCAAACAAAACAAAATTGGTTTTACACAACTGGTGATGAGAAGTCCGATATTGCCTTTAACAAAGGCAAAACAAAATGGATCGTTATCAGAATAAATATTGAGAAATAAAAAAATATATATATATATATAAAATAAATGAAGACGTTCTTGTGTCGGGACTAAATTGTTATGATTAATGCTCTCTATTTACATGGCTGAGAACCTCATACCCAGTGGTTGAGTGGATAAGACAACATGAACTACATTGAAAGGCCGAGAGTTCGAGTACCACCTTTGCCGACGGTAAAGTTTACCCACGACGATCTTGAGTGCATTGAGTAAAAACAAAATTAAACTCACTCGTAAATTATAGTTTGGGAGAAATCATAAACTTTCGGTATAGGCAATGAACAGTTTTATTGATTTTGATTAATTTGATATCTTCCTTAGCTCACACTTCGAGGATATTGTGGAATCGTGAATTCCCACAGGCCTATTCGTTGCTTTCATGTGTGAAGGAAAAACAAAATGGCGCACTGTAATGCAACAGTCTGCTAGAGAACCATATCAATCGTTTCGTTTTTCTTCCAGTTTGGGATCAATGTGAAACCAAATTGAGGCTTAGACGTGAAAAAGTCAGGTCCTCAGTTGTCTAAAGTATGGTTGTATGTTAGGTTCTATTTAGAACAACAACATTTCTAAACTTTAGAATTAAAACTTTAAATAGTAGATAATGTGTCAAATTTTTAACCGCCCTGCCTGTATAATAATTATGTTTAACTGTAAGGCTAAATGACAACACAACGCACATAAACTGTATACTGGTGCAACAAAAGCCAGCAAAGGAGAAAGAAAGATGAAAGCACACAGAAAAAGCAGGGTGAACAAAAAGGACGGTGACAAATGGGAGGGGGTGGGGGAAGGGGATCATTTGACCACAAGAGGTGAGGGAACACATCATTCACAAAAATCAATGACAGAAAGAGGGAGGAAAAAGTAATTTATCAACGAACGCTACAGACTGCATCCATCTAGTAACAAAACCAATAACAAAACAGAAAAGTTAGCCAATTTCCTTTGTTTGTGTTTTTCTTTAATTAGTGTCAGAGAAAACTGTAGCATAAAGAGAGATGCTTGGCAAAGTTGCAGGCTAAGAGCAACCATTGCAAACTCCTAAGGCGGTAGAGCATTTGATCTAAAATATCAACTTCATTTCAGACATTACTTTGTTCTTAGTGTTGAAGGTTGCTATTAACTCGTCTGTCAATATTTATAATATTCAAAATATAGGTTGTGGGTGGGTGGGTGTTTTAGGTGGGTTAAAACAATTTTGAAAACAGATCGAAAATGTTAAACATTTATTATTCTGAATGACCATTTATTGCCCTTAAAGGAATGGCATACCTGTGAAAATTATTCCAAAAGTTAATGACCATGACGTTCTACTTGGTAAAGGGCACTGGAGAACTGTTGATTTTATAAAACAATTTTAGAAACGACACCCTTTGCAGTAATGCAGTTTTTTAGAAAGAGGAAATCTTTCACCCAAAAACTTGAATCTGAGAAAAGCTCCAGACATGAAGCCTTTCTCAGACATCTTAAAGCACACAATTCTTTGCAACAAAAGTATTTGTTTCTTTCACTATTTTCTTGGAACTTCGATGGCCAATTAAGCCCAAATGTTCACAGGTTTGTTATACTATGCTTATCTTGCAATACACCAAGTGAGGTCTTGGTCAATTACCAAAAGCATACACTGCCTTTAAATAAAAATAATCCTCAAGAAAGAAGCCAGTATCGAGTTGGTAGGAAGTCAGATTTTCAAATTAAAAGAAAAACTCTTTCATTTTGTTCACAAACAGACGATTAATATTTAGTACCAAAAACAAATCTTATAGGGTCTTCTATATACATTAGATTTCATCAAAGTATGACGCAAGAGATGGGTTTTTAACTTGGTTTTCAAAAGTCAAAATAAAACATTCCCCGTTTGTAATGAGTTCTTTGTATATATAATTCTGGATTCTGTCATCCCCACCTTTCAAATAATTTCAATAACATAACTGTTAAAAGCTAAAACTGCCGGGGGTCTATTTGCATAAAGCTTGTCCCTGACGTGCAAAATTATTCACATTGTTTCCTTCCACCGACAAAGGCAGGCTTCGCATTGTATAATCCGGGAGTTGATTTGTGACAAACTCCACTTCGGAATTTCAACAAAACAAATGTTTTACCTGACCTCACATTGTCTCTCACTTTCGCCCTCGGGATAAGCTGAGTATCGTCGAGTTAATCTCAAAACTGAATTTACATTTAGTTCTACGTCACGATTCCTGTGTTCCCTTTTACATTATGATACCCAAACAGAAAGCTAACAAAAAAAGCTTGTGATAATTTTGTGCACGGTTAGAAGTTGCTTTTCATTTCTATTACAAAACAAAAACAAACGTCTTACAGAATGGAATATCTTCCGAAGTCCGACTCCAAAGCAATAACCGATTAGTACCGAATTATGAAATGGTAATTCAATAACGTTAATAATGGAACCATTCTAAACATTAAAATCCACGCAATTAGTAACTAACTGAACGAACCCTTGTTTGAATTTCCTCTGCGGGTGTGTGACGGTGAATCTTTTGATTTGCAGGATACCATATCGTTATAGAGCACCCTCCCCTACCCCCCCCCCCCCGTGTTACGTGTACGTATTGTTCCCAAACGTATTACATGAATTAAACATAGAAGCCCTAATGGACAGTGGAACCAGACCATTAGCCACCGTAGTGGACGCGTGTCTCGGTTCGGTGGTCATTGAACCAAGACCTGAATGGTATCTTAAGAAGGCTGTCTTTAAGTCGTGTCGAGAGAAAAAGGTCATCTCCAGGGATAAGTCGTCTTCAGGGATAAAGTCAACGGACATGACTTGGAGATGTTGAATTACGTACACTTTTACGTATAGGACAATATTGTAAACCTAGTCCCTCGGCCATTGGGCTCCAATTTCCTATACGCGGGTTGCATAATAAGAGCCACAACTGTTCATACATTCGTTGCTGTTTGTTCAAAGTGTCACTTAATCTTTCCGTTGTTGTTGTAGTAATGATGAGTGCTTGTATTCAATTTATATCCACAAAATGCTTCGATTTTTATTTCAATTTTTATTTTCTTAAATTTAACTCATTGTCATTTTTTGATAAGCCAACTACTAGTCTACAGAATGGATGATGATGTCAAAAATGCGTAGGGATTGTTGGGGTTTTTATGTTACGTTTTGCTTTTGCCCTATAAGAAGACCCTGCCCAGTAGAAGATTTCAATTAACTTATAGATTTAGTGCTTGATAATTTGGCTCGTAGCTACAAACAGGCAAGTGGTCTTTCAGCAGTTCCAATCAAAACGGCAGACACATCGGTTTATGTTGACAAATCTAAAATAAGTGTATGGCTAGAAATAAACAAATTTTATTGCAGAACAGCATTGTTTTATAACCAGAAAGAGTTTTCAACTCAATGCTAATTGATGCAGCTATTTCGCTGGTTTTTTGTTATTTTTTTTTATTTATTTTTTTTTTTGGGGGGTGGGTCGGGTTTTTCTGGGGTTTTTCGTATATGTTCGTAACCACTACCAATCTCGCGTATTTTGTTTAGGCCAAGAGCTGTAACGCTTATGAAATTTACAAATGTGAAAAATGTATTGGAAGTTCTAGAAAAACATGTTGACATGGTAAATTGGCGCCACCTGTTTTCCCCCTCCCCCAAGTAACTCGCAGCGTAAATGCCCTGCGAGGACTCACAAGGAGACGCGCAAAGAATGTCCGTTGCTCTAAAACCTTTAAGTCGCTATATGCGGGTTCCTGGTGTTTAACCCAATCAGCGCACGGCATAAGCCGATCAGGTTATCAAACGATCACTAAACCGACTGAACCATGGGGCAAATTGTATCAAGCTGGTTTACTGGGAGGACAACATACAGGTTTCTGTGCTTAGCCAAAAACACTTGCGGGGAACCGGTTAGTGGAAAGGGTTCGATTATTTGGCTTGCGGCTATAGTACCGCATGTCTGCTGAGCAAAAATAAATATTTCCTACGGTTTGTAATGCTGGACTGTCCTGATGACATTAGACGCCTATTGGCGTCAGTGCAATTGCATTTCACGAAAGGATACCATCCATGCCAATATCCTTTCAGAAAGAGAAGACAATCTGAAAAGCTCAAGATTAAACGATCCAATATTGACAGGCTGGAACGATAACGAAAGAGAAGAGACGCTAGATATGGTTCTTTTTGGGGGCAGGGATCATAATAATGGGAGTCAATAAATATGTGGTCAAGTCAATATATTTTGTTTATTATGTGTTTATTATATTTATTAGTATTTTTGGAACGGATAGTTTGCTTTCTGTGCGTTCGTAGATAACAAGCTTGAATATATGTACTTATACGATACTACTCCTTCCCTAGTGTCTCGTTTCCTCTTAATTAAAAATACATCATAAGATCTTCGATGAATTCGATTCAATTATTATCAAAGTTCAACATGAAGTGTAGAAGAATAGAACCGAGAAAGATATCCCTTTTTATAACTTTAATTTGCACTCTTACAGCCTCGGTTAAATATAGGACGTATTGAACGTCAATAAACAAAATCTGATTAAGATAGACAAGTGGAAGGCCATTAGTTTATGACGTTGAGATCTACCATACACACCCCCTTCCCGGTCAAGACGGCGTGATGTGGTACTTTTGACCTGGGATAATTTAATTTGACTGACGATTGAAAGTACATTTATTCACGGCTAAAATATTGCTTATTTCATAGACACGCTGTATACATTGTCTGCAATGATATTGACTTTGCATGAAATAGGCAGATCAGACGAACAACCCGTAAATGTGAACGGAGCTTTTAGTTTATTTCGTTAACGCAAACGAGTTTAAGACCATCTTCCAGACAATGAACAATACGAGTTTCTGGTTACGTTGGCAGTCTTTCAAAGAAACTAATGGTTGATAAATGAGTAGTAATTCGACAAAATGTGGAATTGATTTGAGACAGGCAAGTGCAGTGACATTAAAATTGATTATCATTGTTGGAATTGAAATCACATATCTTTGACTTCTGATGTCGCCAACAAACGAAGCAAGGAATTCTAATGTCGTTTACCTAAATTTTTGTTCGTTGTTAATTCTGTTTTGGGGGCTTTTTTTGACAATACTAATTTTCACAGCTTCTGTCTATTTGAGATTCTTTCACAGTAGAACAATAAATATCCATTAACTATTTTTTGCTTCAAAGTGTTTTTACGAAATATCGTACCTGGTAAGTAGTGATATATTTTCAAAAAAGTTATCACTTTTTTCGCCACGGGTTAATAGCAATCAAACAATATCCCCGAATATATTTTAAGGGAACGCAATAACATTTCGAAGGAACTCAGTAATCATTTCGGGGGAACGAAATACTTAGGCCCCTATCCCCCGTGTTTTCTTTGTAAAGCGTGTGTACAACATTGGTATTTGTGTCAAAGACCAGTATCCATACTTGATGTGACCCAACATAAATACATGAAATAACAAACCTGTGAAAGTTTCAGCTAAATCGGTCTACGGAGTCATGAGAAAAAAGTGACCAACCCCGTTATATGTTTTCACTGTTTTTAAACATCGGATTTTATCACCAGTGATAAAGACTAATTGTTTTACTCATTTCTAAAAAATATAGCATTTCAAGCAAAAACTATGTTAAGGGAAGTTTTCCACCATGACCCACCATGACCATCTTTATACCAGATGTGTAAATCTGCGAAATTTATATTTTCAATCTAATACCAGTTCCTCTTATAGGCACTATGTACAGAGCAACGCCTTTCGTACCCTCAGTTTGGTTACGATTGATTGTAATGTTGACATCAAGATGTCTACGTATAATATGACATTAGATTTTGAAACTGCATGAAAGAATCCTGGGGAACAATTCCACAGGCCATCCCTTTGTCAAAAGGATGTGGATTCTTTTGTTCAACCCCACCAACCTCCTTCCCAAATCATTGTGGTGTATGCCCGTGATTGTTCCTAAATAAGGCGACCTCTTGACGAAAGACTTCGCCCTTGAGTCTAAGCGCCAACCACAGATGGAATAAACGACATAAGAAAGGAAGAAGTTCCTACATTTATAAGTAGGCCTAATCCTTCAACTTTAAACCACAAAATAAATACAATAGCTGATCTTGCTGTGTTTCTTCATACGTGTATTAACATGTTTAACAAATCTGAATACTCAATAAATATTTTCTGTAGGATGTCCGTTGGGTTAGCTGAATTAAAGCTGGAAATGTCAGAATCGAAGTCTGTTTTCTTTTCCTTTCCGAGGTCCATTTTCTCAAAGCTGACTGGAGCATTATGGTGGGAGTCAATTCAGGCCAGACGTTGGAGTGCATCAATTCGATATGTTCGCATAACTCCTTGAACATGATGCAGGCATAACAACTCGACAACCAAAATCGATGTGATTTGGTCGCTGGGGCGCGGTGCCAACATCCTGTTCATCTGATGGCAAGCCAAGCCAGCCTGGCTCACCCGGCAATAAAAGACGTTCCCCCTTCTCTCCGAGCTGTTTTATAGCTCATCCTGAGCGAACCGGAGCATTCTTCCGGAGACATTTGCCCACCAACAGGATCGAGAGTGACTTCCTTTGATCGTCTGTTGTGGGTTTGTCTGTTGTGATTGGAGTGTTTATTTTTCAACATTCCGCCTCCAAAGACTTTTGGAGATTTTGAACTCGTCCATAAAGAACATCTCGCGAGTATAGTATCCATGTTAGAGTTTGAACAAACGAGTAAACGCACAAAACACAAACTACAGAAAGGATCATCAGTTCCAACGTAAGGATCAATTCTAATACATTGGGTTTAATATGTTGTAGTTTTGATATACTTAATTTTGTAAATATTAAGTTTCGAATGTGAATTTTCCCCAAAGCTTCATAAACATTTCCCTCTGTCCTGAAAACATGTTGTATGTTGTGGTCTGTTGTTTATGTTGGCCATTTATGTCGAACAGGACATTGATTTGAAACAGCCTTTGTTGATTTTTTCATTCTGTATAAAGATGTTGTATAAACAGCCATATTTCACATGATTTTTATAATATCAATATTTGTTTATTTTAACAATTTTTTTTGTTATACCATCGTTTTGTTCCATATCTTCAGAAACGTGTTTTTTTACCTGACACTAGAACAATTGTACATGCTTGTTTTAGGGTTGTTTGGTGTTAGAGGTGTTTGTCTATTCGTTTGTTATTTTCCATTTTTAGTTCTCATTCCAAAGTGAAACCGAAATACAAACATTACACGATTTGCACCTTTTACTATCACGACTTTAATCTATCAATTGAGTACGCAATGAAAATGTACCCCCATCTTTGAAGTATACCCTAACCACCAGAAATATATACTCTCTCTAAATATATATTTTTTATATGCGGTAGCAATTACGATTTATGCATCATGCACCGTGCTGGTGCATATATGAACGCCCAGAGCATGACCAATAATATACAAAAAGGGGGTGGAATCGTAAATTCTGTGATGCCAGTGGTTTTTGCTCGTCTATGATCACCCAAGCACCTGTCTTTGTTCTATCATAATTACTAGGTAGAGCTATATTGGGCAGTCAGTCGTAATATACATCACCTGCTCTTTATTAGTGCCATCATTATGTTTAGAATGAAGGTATCTCCAGTGACATTTTGTTTGAAACGTTCTCTTCCCAAGGCATATGGTATTGGAGTGATATTTCTTGTTGCATTTTGTGTCTGCACATGAGATGGGTCTTTTTATCTGTGTATAATCACAATGTCTGTTCTGTTTGTGCACGATCGTGAAAGGTGAAAGGGGGAACCAAACTGTCTGAAAGATTCTTAGCTATCTATATAGGGACTTTAAAGGTTTTATACAAGATTAGTGGGGTAAAAATATAAGGTGCTGTATACGTTTGGTAATTGGAGCCTACTAATTGTGTTAATCCTATAAAAATGTTGGTATATACAATAAAACTAACCTGTGAAAATTCAACTTCAAAAGGTGGTCGCGTTTTTGAGATATCACTGAAAAACCGGAGCGAATATTTCCACGCAGGAAGAATATTCCCCATAGGAATACACAGTCTGAGAAGCGTTTCTGACAGAAACGCTTCTCAGGTTCAAATTTTGGGGAATAAAAAGTGATATATTTTTCCATAACCGATTATTACTTCGAATGTAAAAGTTTCTCAAAATTCATTATACTACCCAAAGCTGCTGTACTTCGCTTCTTACCAAGTAAGTTTTTATTGCCATTAATTTTCAGAGTGTCATTACCAAACTTGTACTGTGCCTTTAATTATAGTCTGAAAGTTAACTGATCATGAAGTTCATTCAAGAAAACAGTTTCTGTGAAATATTTCCTTCTGAAATGATGACATATTCAAGAAAGAAAAAAATCTGAAAACGAAAACAACAAAAAACAACAGCTGATTTCAGTTTTCAAATCAAAGCAATGGACAATGTGTTTACATACTGAAAATTGTGCATTTTTCTTTTATATTTTCTCCTGATTCACACAACGGATTCAGCCCAAATTTTCACATGTTTTCTTATTTCATGTGTATGATTGATCTCACAAAACATTATTTTATATCAAATAATAATTCACATTATTTTGTCGGCACTACCGTACCAATAAGGTATAATACATTTAAAACAAAACGATGGAAGCCATTCTTATAAGGAAACAAAGTTCAGTCTGCGACCCAGAGGACGTTCTAGTATAGATCTAGATTGCCTAAAACCATAAAACGTAAACGACTGCTCTTAAATAAGTACAATATCTATGCGGTCTTTTTGTAGTAAGAATTTCCGTACTGTAGTGTTTTCTCTCTTTACGGCTTTATTTAATTTCACGGGTTGCTATTTTAATGTTGAATGGGTTGTAAAAACAAGCTTATTGTCTTCAAAGGGGTAATATGGCTGCATGTGGTTTGAGAAGCAGTTAATTTGAAAACAGAGATAATACGTAGAATGTTTTCGAATTAACTTTCGATTTGGCGAGTGAGACCGAAAATTGGCAACGTTTGTCGATCTCACGATGTTCTTTAATTGATCAATCCCTCTGACTCAATAGTGCCGATGAGAATAATGGCTGAAAAGCTGCCGCTGATTGGTTCATACTCAGTTTGAAATCAAGCTCTTGGGGTCACTGCTTTAATCCTGCGTTTTGGCAAATTCGTTTTTCTTTGAATCAAGAGCAGGTTCGGCATTGGTAATGTTACCACTTACAACATGTACTTGAATGGTTTTGTTTAAAATGTTCTGTTGGCTGAATAATAAGCACTCTTGAACGGATTTGAAATAACAAACATTTTTAACTCAAATGCTCCCATTGTTCCCATTTTTATACAAAGAACTTTCCAACCCAACCCCGTCCAGCAGACTTACTTGACAATGAAAAACACTTTTTAGCGAACATGCACATGCACAAACCGATTTTGCAATATCACTGCTGAATTTCCAGAAATGTGCGCTGAAAAGGTGCAGTTCTGTCAGACGAGAATCAGCAGAAATAGTCACTGTTTACAAAAGTACTGTTCAAGTACCATTGCGCACAGACAAAGCGCTACCAAGTGGAATATATTGGTCTAAGCACAGCTACAAATAATATTATGTGTAAAGTTATACAAACGGTCTGGTGACCGCAAGCAAATAGGAGCAAACCGAAGATTGTTGAGTTCTGCTATGCGCTTTCGGGTATTTGTTCGAGAAAGAACTGCGAAAAATATATCACATTAAATTATGTACATGTATATGTTCCAGCAACTTTCAATTCACACTTAGCGCCATTTTATATAAAAGTATTCGCAGTATTTTATCCCTTCGGCCAACCAACCGGTACTTGAAAACGAAACGAACATGGCAACCGTATAGGATTAAGCAAAAAAGACCATATAAGAAAATATGATTCCTTTAAGTATGTTCTTTTGAATTGTGTATGTCGACGAGTTGTTCAAATTATACTATTTAAAGTTATACATTGTTATCCGATTAGTTAATAAGAATTTATTGTTTGCGGGTTTTACAAAACATAATTAAAGTCCATACACAATGGTTTCGAGTCTTGAAAAGTTAGGCCTGTGTAATTTTATCATAGTAAAAGGTTGACACGTGACAGAAAACCAAGATTCCAATAAGCTTCCATTGACAAAGGTTATTTATATTTGGAAATAGCCGCATTCGTGAAGGTTTGGCGCTAAAACTGTTTGCAAATTTCAACAAAAATGCATAGAAAGTGAATATACACTAATTTAGGAAGCTTGAAACCAGAAAGGTAAATGGTAAGAAGTGATCTTTCTTTATTTGGTTTTCTTCGTGTAATTTAAATTTGGTTCTGATAAATTTAAGATGAATTTACACTTATATCCACAACGTAAGCGATCCGTAATAAATTATTATACAAAATTCATATCCATTGTGTGAGGTTTCACGCCAATAATTTATTAGAAAACAATTAGTATGAGCTTGAGAATGTGGTATGAATTATCTAGTGACTTTCTTAAAGTTTAACATTTAAAGTAACTGCGCAAAGTGCCTTGTATGTTTTTAAAATGCATGAACTCAGTTGCAGAAAAGTAAAAATTATCTGAATCCCGCCGCCTTAACTCGGCAGAACGTCTCTCAAAGTGGGCCTACGCATGTTTGGCGTAGTTGGAGATACCACTTCGAATCTCGATGAGTTTGTCCACACCAATCGATCCCATCATAATATTGTCGATATCTCGAGTGATTTAAAGGACAGGATATGACGCAAATAATGACCCTTTTAATTTCATAATGTGTGCGAAAGTCGATACCGATTTTTCGCGCTTATTGTTGCGAGAGGTACAGAGACGGCTTGGAAGGACACCGCGCTAAATATAGACCTCGTTTACCAAGAACCAATTACGCTTTAAAATTAGGGGGCAATAACGGATGACAAAAAGTGGTAGATATTCAGAAATGTGTAATATTTGGTGGGTTTTGTTGTTTGTTTCTTGTTTTTGTTTTGTTTTGTTATGTGTTGTTGTTTTTTGTTTTCCAATTGATTAACTTGACGTTCTGAAGAGTAGGGGCGTAATTTCGTCATGCGATCGAACGAAAAACATTTAAATTATTACATTATCTGAAAAGTAAAATTGGTCATTTAAGAATTGTTGTGAAGCAGAAAATACTTGACTTTTGGTTGACTTACCATTGGCGTCTATGACAGACATAACAGCGATTAAGACCGCGCAAAAGAAATAGAACCACCTTGCCATCATTCTCCTGGCCGTCACCAACCGAGCTTGGCCCGGTATAACACCGTCCCCTGGTCCTGTGGGAAATTCAACAAGTCACACTGGTCGCAGGCCCTCCTTGTTGTTGTTGTTTTTTTTTTTTTTTACACTCTCTCGGTAAACAGATGAACAATTCTCGCACACAAGGTCACGGGTGAGTACGTGAGCCGAGCTCGTCTCGGAACTCCAACAAACAGAAGCTGTTAGAGCGGGTCTTTGAGTCGCTGATGGAGATAAGCTGATTCCACCTCAGTCAGCCCAATCTTGATTTTTTTTTCTTCCTTCCGATCACACTCCTTCTCTCTCTCTCTCTTCTTGGTGATGATTCAACGGTGCCGCAGAGTTTGAGCCACGGGAGGCGAAGAGCAGAGATGATTGCGAATGAAATGAGCCGTAATGCGGTGAGTGGCCGCTCCTCCTAGGTTGTCAACGCAACGTCAAATCAACCACGCTGCTGAAGGCTCTCTCTTCATATAACCAACTAACAACCAACAGTGGGAAAAAATGAGAAGAACAGACCAAACAAAAAGATAAAATGACGGGCTATTCTCAGGTACCACCAGCGGCTGACTGCCTTTGTTTCAACAGCTCAACGGTCGTGTCTCATCTATTGTCAGGCATTACGGAGGCTATCAATTAAAGTGCTCATTTGTCCGTGGATATCGGGTCCAAAGTGGAGGTTTACGGCTGGATGTGACATTGGAAAAACTGCTATTACGCTACTGTACGTTACGGCCCAGCGCATGCGTGGAATTGTGTTCCGTTGGTGCCCGGCCCCCAGCCCCGCCCCCGGGAGTGTCAGAGAGAGAGGGTGAGGAAATATCAAAAGCGTCACTTGGTAATATGAGTAATCGTTTTAATACTAGAGGAAGCAAAAGTTGAGAAGAATAAAATAATAGGAACAACACCCACAACCAATGTAAGACAAATATTAAATAAGGACTTTGTTTAACTTGTGTCGTCCGGGAATTTTTTTTTACAAGATTAAAGTCTTTGTATAAAGTACAACAAATTCCCTCGTGCTACCTATTTATACAAAAACAAGTATAATTGTTTGTTGGTCTGTTTATTTATTGATTTATTCATTTATTGTTTACAGTTTATCTGAACTGAACCTGATATTTTAGATCAAATGTCTCCAACATCAGTAGTTTTCACTGGCTTTTTCTTGCTTAAACAAACAACTTGTTGTTTAGTCAGGAATGATATTGCCGATCTAGGCCGAATGGATTAGTTGTTTAACATTGACAATTCTAAATGGCCTCTTATTTTTTTATTCGTATGTTTATTTAATCTTTTTGTTATTTTATATTTATACTGTTGTATTCATACATTTCTATTGACAGTAACTTATTTATCGTGGTTTTTTTTATTACTATTTATACAGTCTTTCGTTCCCAGGTCGTTGATGCTGCAGTACACCTAATGTCAAATTTGAACTTCTCGTCACGTGGGACAAAATACGTAAAGACAATAAATACAAAACGTTTATGCGACGCAACACAAAGGCCAACACAGATCTTAAAAAGGCGACCATGAAACAAAAATTGAAAAAAGGAATAGCATATAATGGAACACCATATGGGCTATGATCGCCTGAGGTGTTTTTACCCGAACAATAAAAAGGATTGAACCTAATAACAAACTTAATTTCAAAATTTGGGGGGAAAAAACTGATAACAATGAAACCTGTTGTTTGACACAATGGGGTCACGTCCGGATGTTGGCAGATGAGGGCGGTATTGTAACGCCAAATTGTCCATTCTGTTTCATTTCAAATTAGCGTGAATTCAGATACTCGCGGTTTTACCCGAAAATCAACAAAAAGAACATGGTTTATTTAGTACAATAACAAACACACATTATCTATAAGGTTTGCCGATAGAGTGTAGGTTAGGCATTTGGTGCAATGTGTTGGGTTTGTCTAGTTTTTATGTATTTAGATAAACGTCATTTGAAAAGAACACACCGGTTGAACAGGAATGATCAGCATCGATTTTGGTAAAAACCTGTAAATTAATTGACGATTACTAAAGATAGACATTACTGATAGAAGAGTAACATTATGCTGAAGTGATTCACGCGTTGTAATTATTATCCGTGATCCCTGACGCAGGACGACAAGTTTTTTGTGTTTCTGTGGCAACAGACTGATTCCAAAAGTAGCGATTTGGCAGAGATTTCCATGAAATAAAGTTATATAAAACATAATAATTGTTCTGTTTTTATTATTTTTTTTTTTTTCGATTTTTTTTTGATCAATCTGGTCCGCAAATCTTCCCATCAAATATTTTTTCTAACATAAGGCCAAATTGAATTGTAAAGTTATTCCGTTAGGATTATATCAACAATGTGTTTGTTGAGGACAAATTTGTAAATAATTGCCATCACGGTGGTTCGAAACATGACAACTCATCACATTTTTAATGAGTCGGTTGGGGTTATCCTTCCTTTTTTTAAATCTTCAATATCTTTTCAGTATCTTCAGACCTAAGTATTACAATACTTTGCACTTTTCAGAGTAGCTTGGTTTCATTACCAGATAAGAAAAACACCAAATACTAGGAAAACTGTCTTTTACGTCATATAGTTGACTTTGGGGATTGAGGATTCGAAAGACTTTTACCAGCAGGGAGAAGGAGCACCGTCAAATGTTTTTGACATTGTAAAAAAAAAATTAATTAATATAAACAATTGTACAACATGGCAACCGATGTGTAAATTCTCAATTAATGTTTAACAATGAAGAAATGCTCGTTAGATAGTACACGATTAATCAGATAGATTAATTGTTGTCATACTGAATGGAATATGGAACGGAACTGGAATGAAACGACTCAACGAGACATTCCACGGAAGGTGCTGTGGCGCTGTTTTACTTTTTTTTTAATATTCACAAAAAATTGAAATCGCAAACTCACCATTATAAATGAAAAGCATCCTTGCTCTAAGGGCTCGCCTAAACGTATCACTTTTTTTTTCCTTTAATAGATTTATTTTGAATTTTTCTTGGATCTTGGATTTTGTGTATTTTCATGTGCGTATGTAGCCAGTGGCGTCAGAGGCTTTCGAGTCACAGTTATTTAGTGAACTTTTTTTTCCACACACGGGGCCATTGGTTTTTTTTTCCCCTTTGTATTGCTTTGTTCTTTCTGTGTTTTTTATTTATTTTTGTGTTCTTTTTTATAGGCCGAATAAATAAAAATATTAATAACAATAAAAAAGAATTTCACGATATTGTAGTTAATATATTCTCTTAGCAAATTTATCGTAGCATGAAAACATACTATTTTATTATTTTTTTTTTTTTTAAACTTACCTCATTGAATCTGTTATGCAAATATTAGCCCATGCTCGGCAAGTCCATGTATATTTTTTTATTTTACATTGTATTTTATTTTCCTCCTGATTCGTAGAACTAG
>JAUELU010085853.1:0-13759 GCA_032357145.1 Evasterias troschelii
ACAAACAAACAAACAAACAACCCAACACCCCAGCAAACAAACAACCCAAACAAACTCCCCAATGAAGAAACAAGCTAACAAAAACACATAGACAACAAATTGGTCAATCGGACAACGTGTGAAGTTCAGACGATAATTAGTTTACTTTCTTTTATTTATGACAACAGCATGAATAATCGGTGTTTGACATTATGATCAATTTTGACAATGTATAAATGGTGCTCAAGTGGCCCGAGTTTATTTCAATTCGTTCCTACAGTATAAGGCACACTCCCATCAATATGGTAGGCCTATATGTTTCTTTAGATGGTGTTTTTAAACTCATCTCTAGGGTTAACAGGAACAGAGATCTTGAAAACAGCAAACATAAAAAACAACAATTTTTTTTCAGAAATGTTTTCAATTGTATTTTGACAAAGTAGCGTGCGGTTAAATCTTTAGAATACCTTTACCCATGTCACGAAATTGGTACTGGATTGAAACAGTGAACTTGATATTTCAGGTTTTATAGCAAGAGTGTTCGGGCGAGACAGTTTGTGAGGAAGAAAGGGAAGGGCAAAACCTTCTAAACCCGGCAAAACATAAAATAAGTATCAGTCCCGAATCGCAACCGATTGTTCCACTTTATCCTTAGTTACATCCACGGAGAAATGTTCACTAGACACTTGACATGGATGAAAACAAACTATGCTGCCAGAGTTTTGTCGTGCCCTTCCTGACCAAATTGCTGACTTAAGTTTACTGACATCCCTCTATCATTATGTAGTATGGTCCAACATAGGATATCATGACATATGAGCTGACAGGGTGTGCACTAAAGGGGTTGGGTTATCGGGTAAGTGCTGACAGCGGCACTCCTTTTAGGGTTTTTGTGCAATGGCAGTTTCAACTAGTTTTGTAGAATAGGTGGCAGCATACGGTAAATTTCTTTTTCCATTGGAAAAACTATAACTTACCAGTGCGCAAATTTCCGTGAGCAAAGGGTTTTCATGGTAAGTCTGCTGACACCAGTGTTCCCATTATTGTTTAAGCAATTAGATCTTTAAGGGGGCCATTTTAGGAGACTCTTGGTGAAGGCACGCTGTTCTCAAAAGGCATGCTCCTCGGAAATGATAATAATTGTGTGTCTGCTGCCCTCTTGTGTTGGTTTATTACAGCTGCCACTTGTTCATTGTACAGTATTTTAAATGCTTAATTATTTGTTTAATCCTTATCAATACTGATAGTCACTGTTCATCGATACGAATATCCATTGTTACAAATTATTAAATATTTCAGGATTTTATTGTGAAGATATGGCGAAGTTGTCGATCAAGTTGTTGATTGAGCTGTCGATCGAGTAGGTGGTATTTTAACATGTGACAGCACCATTGGATGTGGTGTCAAACCAAGAGCAGTAGTTGCTAGGTCGAGCGTAAACACCTGGGTATTTCGGATCGGCGCATCCCCAGCCCCAGCTAACGACACCTTCAAGGATGACGCCATCTTTGTGGGCATTCTCGTCGAAGTTACTGACAAGGGGTCCACCACTGTCACCCTGTGTAAATAATATGGTACAGGTATAATGATTAGGAGGTGCGTTCAGGCATAAAACATGTTGGCTTGGAAGCAAGGCTTCTAGGGGCCTTTCTCAAACCTCGGCTTGGGCTCCGGCTCCAGGCTCCGTCCTCCTGTTCTAACCACCGCCTGCAAATACACACTTTAGCAAAAAATTTACAAAGGAGCCCAAGCCGTAGACGGAGCCCAAGCCGAGGTTTGAGAAAGACCCATGGGCTTGATTTTACAAAGAGTTAAGATTGATCTATAAGGGGTAATAGTGCACACCAATCTTATATAAACTGCTAAAATCTTGTTGGTGAAGGGTTAAGGATCATCGTTACAATCTCTTTCGCAGCCATTCTTTTTTCTTACATGCATGTTTATACTTACAATTGCATGTGTATAAACAAGGCTTTCTGCTTGTTCTCACTAACACACTGTCACTCTACTGATGAGATGCAGAACAAAGAGCCATTCCGTCAGCTTTATGCCACATACTGCATCTCTTTGGAGCTCCTTGCCGGTACATGTTTCCCTCTATCCTACACTCTAGACTGTTTTAGGAGGAATATCAATTCCTACCTTCAGCTCTCCTGAGTTATTTTCATTCAAAAGTGTTTACTTCTGGTAGCCCCTTTAATTACTATAAGTGGCTTTTAGTGGGGTGAACTTGCTTAAAAACGGGGTAAATTTGAGTAAGTTTCAACTTGCCTGGCAAGCGTCTTTTCCGTCGGATGCTGCACAGATCATGTTATCCGTAATGTCCGCACCATCATACTTTTTATCACATTCAGCCCTGTCTATACCGTCCACAACAACTTGTCTTAGTTCCCATCGTGGGTAACCACCGGCTGTTGGACAAGAGAAAATCACGTCAAATACTTCAACATTGTAAATCGTTTTATGGATGATTTTGACATGTTGTATAGCTTTATATGGATTCCATTTTCCAGGAGAAACAATAATGTCAGTAGATACAGCGATGAACTGTCAATTGCATCAGGAATAAAAATTATTGGGTGGAGGATGAACAAAGACAATTTGACGAGACCAGGATTGGATCATGCGACCCCGGATTGATGTGCCGGCGCTCTACCAACTGAGCCATAAACGGCTAAGCTGAACTTTTCCATGTTAGTTTTTATGTGACACAGAGATATTTTGCATACAAAGGGACCGAGATTTTGCAATGTTTTGCTGGGTCTGGCAAGATGCTACCATAAACTGATGTCACTTTTCGGGGTGACGCTTCATAATTTTCATTTGGATGCAAGGAACTAGACAGGATAATGATCAACTAAAATACCATGACTTAAGAAATAGTCAGAGACCGTCCATTTCGTTTTGCATGCGTCCCGCTTTATGATGTTTTTCACATCAAATTAAGAATTGTTTCAGATAACATTTCAACCACAACATTTTTGATTAAACATTTGATTTAATTCTCTCAGTTCAGCCAGACAAATTTTGAGATGGGTACTGTTTCTTTATACTTACAAAGTTTATAAATAGTTTGTAATTTGTACAATGCAACCTCATGTTAACTTTCCTTCGAGTACAAAACTGTGACTGCGATATTAGTTCACGCCTCTTTTCTCTTGATAAACGTATGACGTCACACGTGATGTCACAGTTGACGTCATTGGTAACATATGTTCAAATAAGACAACAATTTCTGTGGCAGGCTGACTTCATGTACTTACACTGAATGGAGCCCCATCCGCTTACAAGGAGTTTTGTGCTTGGTGCTACGTCACTTCCGGCCTTTACAATAGGAATGGTCTGTATTGTGTCAGTTAGGGTTACCTCAGTCTGGAGTTCAATCATAGCAATGTCGTTGTCTAAATTTGCCGGGTTGTACTTCGGGTTCTTGTGCCATGTACCCTGAATGGCCACACCTTCAAAACCTGTGTCTGCCAAGTTGTGCCACCCAAGGCCGACGTACACATCGTAATCGCTGAGAATGGAACGTAGTTAACATGACGTAGTCTTAGTTTATAATACTGATACTAAACAACGTTTATATAGCGCTTCATACGATCATCACACTTTTTAAACACAGTGAATTTTCATAACAGAAATGATTCTAAAAACTTGGGGTTGAAAGAAGAAAGAAATAAAGACAACAACTGGACTTGAATTAATTGTTATAATAAAGTTTTACAAGCGTTGTGGAGTCCATTGTTCAATTGTGTGAGACCCAAACAATGGCTTCCGTAAGCCCAACCATTATGACGTATGTCTCAATCTCTGAAACAGTCTTTTTATCAGATATGTATTCATATAAAATTACAACTGTTTACAATTAACCAACCATCAGCTGCAAGAAGTCATTTGATCCATAAACTTGCACCGCGCTGTACACGAGCTACGGTTGTTCAAGTTGCGTGAATTGTTTCAATGTGTTTTTTTTTGTTTCACTAACTGCATTGGCTGGGGGGGGGTTTAACTGTTGTAAAGTGTTATCCGACACCCCCCCCCCCCCCCTCTCTCTCTCTCTCTGTATGGCCGTAAACTTGTTGAATACTTTGAATGGCACATAGGTGGAAATCATAGCGTGGTACTATAGTGCCTTTGGCAGGGGTGGCAACAAGTTATACAAACCGTACTACATTTACAGCATTTTGTCACTTCCACGACCCCCCCCCCCCTATAAAACATTCCCGATCAACTTACTTGACACAATGAGCAGCAGTGATCACCCATTTAGGGTGAACCAAAGTGCCCCCGCAGAACTGTGAATCTCCTTTTTCGGTATATGACAGCGCCACCTGATATGGTCTACTCCCCCGGGGTGATTCAACGCCCCCGACTATGAGGCTCCGTGAGTAACCACGCGGAAATGCTATAACGGGAGAAAACGAAAGTGTCCGTTATTGATCGATATTGATCGATATTGCACTATTTATGCCCAAAAGCAAATGAAAGTAGCTATTATTATTATTTGTTATTATTTATTTGGCAATTTCACATAAAAATGCAAAATACAACAAGTATGTACATTAGAAAAGAACTCTGGAAAAAATGGTCAAACAGTGGGAAAGTTGACTAACAGTAATTGCTTTCTCCACATACATAATCAGAGTTTAAACCATGATAATGTTGTTGAAGTTACCCGAAGTGGTTATTAAACCATTTCTTACCGAACGCCACCGTGAGGCAGGCGAGGAATATGATGATCTTCATGACAAATGAGTTTCGGCTGGCTGGAAATTCAAAAGGTCTTCAAGTTATTAGGAGAGTTCTGTGAGTGAAGAGTTATTCGGTCTGAGTACATGGTTTATATTGACTGGTAGAGTGCGCCACCAATCGTGACGTCACGTGCGAGCTTGCCAGCTGAACATGACGTTAAGAAAGAATGTCTCAAAATGGACATTGCGTTTGTTCCTGATGATAATGGTTAATCTCTAGCTACTTTTTATCCAGCATTAGTTAGTTTTTCAGTTATTTATTTATTTATTTATTCTTAAAACACCGATTCTATTTGCCGATGGAATGAGTGTCCATTTGTATTCAATTCTGTTTGGGGTTTCTATCTACATTGCACTCAACTCGTGTAGTGAACAAAATCATGCAAACAAATATATATATTTAAACAAATTGGCACCCTAAACAAAGGTTTTGATAAAATAGGGAGACCGACATCATCACGGCTCCATTACCCTGATCAGGACGTGAAGCGTCGGCACAATAATCCAGAAATCGCAAGTTCAAGTCCCGCTCTTGTCAATTGTCTTTGTTCAACCAAACAATAATTATTTACAACTTTCCTATAGGCTTGCAGAGTTTATTCACCTAAAGGGTCTAAGGACCATGGACTGCACCTGCGTGCCCCAAACACCCCTACATGTATATGGTTTGGCAATCCCACGCGGAATTCAAACTTATAACTTCATTCAAAGACTTAACATGAATTGCAGACACATAGTCAAACTTTAAAATTATGTTTTCTTGAAACACAAATTTTTACCATAAGTTGTCTCATTTTTAAGGAACAAAATTTCTGTTTTAAAACAGCCATTTTCTGATTTAAAATTTGTCAGTAATAATAATAATTTTTATCTGATACAGTAGAGGATTTTTGTCTTTATTTACTCGTTTAATGCATTGAGACAAGAGAGACAGAAAAAACAAACAGGGGTAATAAAAATGAGCTCGTGGAAAACCCTTCTTCACTTCCACCTGTTGTTTTGTAATTAACGAAGTTATTGATGAGATTACAAAGTTGCAATGCCTAATTATCTTTATTGAAAAATTAAAGTGTTGAAACTTCATGAAACTGTACCTCGGTTAACAATGTTGAAACACCTGAAAAACTGAAAACCAAAAAAGGTTGTTCACAGAAGTTCGTGGCGTCGGTGACGACATATTGATAAGAAATCATACGTCAACCAATAAGTTATATTTGGGCCATTTCAAAATAGATAACAGCAAACAGCAGTTTCTAGGCTATCTTATTCTTTTTTACCTTCAATTTTGTTATATATCGTAATCTCATCAATAGCTTCGTTAATTACAAAACAACAGGTGGAAGTGACGAATAGTTTCCACGAGCTCATTGTATGACCCCTGTTTTGTTTTGTCTGTCTCTTTGGCTCGATGCGTTAAACAAGTTAATGAGGAAAACTATCCTCTACATAAATTAAGAGTGCAATATCGAACATTAACGGCACATTTCCTTTTCTCCCATTATAGCATTTCCGCGTGGTTTTTCACGGAGCCTCATAGTCGGGGGCGTTGAATCACCCAGGGGGGGTTGACCCTATTAGGTGGCGCTGTCATATTCCGAAAAAGGGGAATCACAGTTCTGCGGAGGCACTTTGGTTCACACAATAGTGGGTGATCACTGCTGCTCATTGTGTCTAGTTATTGATCGGGTTTGTTTTATAGGGGGTGGGGGGTTGGCAACGATGCTGTAAATGTATACCTAATCGCAGCTCCTGCCATAGTCACCATAGAACCGCGCTATGATTTCCACATATGGGCCATTCAAAGTTTCCACCATTTTTACGTCCATACAAATAGTAGTGGGGGGGGGGGGGGGGGGCGGAGAACACATACGAGAGTTGGATCCCCCCCTCTCTGAAGCCTATGCAGTTAGTGACAATAAACACCCTACTCATTGTCACAATTTACGCATCTTAAATTACCGTAGCTCGTGTATAGCACAGTGCAGGTTTATGGATCGAACGGCTTCTTGCAACTAAATGTGGGTGTAAAATGAAAGATTGTTTAATTGTAAACAGTTGCCATTTAGGACAGAAATACATATATAATGAAAAAGACTTTCAGCGAATGAGACATACGTCATAATGGGTGGGCTTACGGAAGCGCTTATTTGGGTCTCACACACTGGAACAATGGACTCCACAACGCCAACGCAAACTCACTCGTAAAACTCATTATAACAATGAATTCAAGTCCTGTTATTGTAAAAAATAAATTTTAAAAATGCCTACCCGTTCAGCCAACGTTCTACATGGTAGGTTACTCAAACACTCTTTAAGGGTAACTATGTTCATTACTCACGCATAATTATTCAAATTTCCTGGACCAAGCAGGTTGGTCCCAAGTTTGGCACAGTTTATGGGTTAAATATAGCTATACACTCTGACAATCTCTAGGTCTGCCTTATAAAGCTTGGTAATGGTGGTAGGTAGGTGAGACCGGTGTTGTTGTTTTTTTTGTTCATTGCATGACTTTTTAATGATATCCAATCAAATTGGCCTGGCATTGGACATTTTGACTGAACAAATATTCCTACTTGGAATGTAAAAACCCACAAGGCCTTATGTGTTGAAATCCAATGACGTCATGTTTCAAATTTCTCACTGAAAAGGTCAGGAAAACCAAAACATCCCAACACCCCAACACCCCCAAAATACAAACACAAATAAACAAACAAATAAACAAAACCACATTGACAACATATTGGTCAATCGGACAACGTGTGAAGTTTAGAAGATAATTAATTTACTTTCTTTTATTTATGTCATCTTTGCAACAGCCTGAAGAATCAGTGTTTGACATTATGATCAATTTTGAAAATGTATGGTCCTCAAGTGGCGTGAATTTATTCGAATTCTTTCCTACAGTAAAAGCTTAGCATTCACTCTCCAATAATTGTTTCTGTTTCTTCAAATGGTGTTTTTAAATTCATTTCCCGGGTTAACAGAAACGGGTATCACGAATCTGGGAAGTGCATGCAATAGCATTCATGAACAAAGCATAGCATGCAGTTAAATCTTTAGTATACCTCACCCGGACCAACGTCATGTACTGGATTGAAACAGTGAACTTGATATTTCATTAATGCTTTTGTCCTTATCAACATAGATGGTCAATGTACATCGTACAAATAGCCATTGTTATTGGTATTAAGATATGGCTCAAACTGTCGGCGAAGTTGTCGATCAAGTTGTTGGTTGAGCTGTCGATCGAAGAGGTGGTATTTCAACATCTGACAGCACCATTAGACGTGATGTCAAACCACGAGCAGTAGTTGCTAGCTCGTACATAGACACCTGGGTAGTTTGGATCGGCGCATCCCCAGCCCCAGCTAACGACACCTTCAAGGACGACCCCATCTTTGTGGGCATTCTCGTCGAAGTTACTGACAAGGGGTCCACCACTGTCACCCTGTGTAAATGTTATTGTACATGTAGAATTACTTAGGAGGTGCGTTCGGGCATAACACAGGTTGGCTGAGAAGCAAGGCTTCTCTAGAGACTTGGGCTTGATTTTACAAAGAGATAAGATTGATCTGTAAGTGAACACAATCTTATATCAACTGCTAAAGTGTTGTTGGTGAAGGGTTGAGGATCAATGTTACAACCTCTTTTCTCACAAGGATGTTTATACTTTCATGGTATAAATAAGGCTTTCTGATTGTTCTAACTAACCCACTATCACTGTATTGCCGAGATGTAGAATAAAGAGCCATTCCGACAGCTTTATTCCACATACCGCATCTCTTTAGAACTCCTTGCCGGTGCATGTTTCCTCTATCCTACAATCTAGACTATTTTAAGAGGAATATATTAATTCCTTCAGTTCTCCTGATTAATTTGTGGCCAAAAATTGTTCCTTCTTAATTACCACGAGTAGCTCTTAGCTTTATTTTGGGGGTGAACTTTAATTTCTTTAAAAACGGGTAAATTTCAGTAAGTTTCAACATGCCTGGCAAGCGTCTTTTCCTTTGGAAGCTGCACAGATCATGTTATCTGATATGACCGCACTATCATACTGTTTATTGCAAACAGCCCTGTCTATACCGTCCACAACAACTTGTCTTAGTTCCCATCGTGAGTTACCACCGGCTGTTGGACAAGAGAAAATCACTTCAAATACTTACGTTGTAAGTTGTATCATTGATTATTTTGACAGAAATGTAACTTTATATGGATTCCCATTTCCAGGAGAAACAATACTTTCAGTGGATACAGCGAGTAACTGTAATTTGCATCAATTAAAAAAAAATATAAGCTTTTCTTTTTTTATGGGCGGGGGTGGAGAATGAACAAAGAAAATTTGACGAGACCAGGATTTGATCCTGCGACCCAAGATTTAATTTGCCGGCGCTCTACCAATTGAGCCATAAACGGCTAAAAAATGCTGAAATTCTCCATGTTCATTTTTTGTGACAAAGATATTTTGCATACGAAGGGACTGAGATTTTTCACTGTTTTGCTGGGTCTGGCCAGATAGCTATCTGATCTCACTTTTTGGGGTGAAGGAGGGACGCAACGTATAGCTATACTGACGCTTCATAATTCTCACCATGGACACAAGGAACTAGACAAGAAAATTATCAACTAAAATACCTTGTCACATTATTAAAACAATACCAACCTTTCCATACTTAGAAATTGTCATAAGCCGTCCATTTCGTTTTGCATGCGTTCCGATTTATTATTTTTTTTCACATCAAATCAAGAATTGTTACAGATAATATTTCAACTCCAACATTTTTGATTAAATATTTGATTCAATTCACTCAGCCGTACAAGTTTTGAGATGTGTGCCGTCTCTTTATTTTTGCAAGTTTATAGTTAGTTTGTAATTTGAACAATGCAATCTCATTTTAACTTTCATTTGAGTAGAAAACTTACAGTGACTGCGATAAGCCCACGCCCCTTTTCTCTTAATAAACGTATGACGTCACACGTGATGTCACAGTTGACGTCATTGGTAACATTACGTTCAAATAAGATAGACAGTCTTACGACATTTTACTTACACTGAGTGGCGCCCCACCCGCTTGCGAGGAGTTTTTTCCCTGGTGCTACGTCACTTCCGGCCTTTGCAATAGAAATAGTCTGTATTCTGGCAGTTAATGATACTTCGGTCTGGAGTTCAATCATAGCAATGTCGTTGTCAGTTGATGCCGGGTTGTACTTCGGGTGCCTGTGCCATGTACCCTGAATGGCCACACCAACAAAATCGGTGTCTGCCAAGTTGTGCCATCCAAGGCCGACGTACACAGGGTAATTGCTAAGAATTGAACGTAGTTAACATGACATAGTAATAATTCATAACAATGATAATAATAAACATTTATATAGCACTTCATAAACATCACACTCTTTATACATGATATTTAATAACAAGTAATAATGATTCTAAAAACTTAGGGTTGAAAAAGATAAGAAATTAACACAACAGGACTTGAATTTATTGTTTTAATGAGTTTTACAAGTTAGTTAGCGTTGTGGAGTCCATTGTTCCATTGTGTGAGACACAAACAATGGCTTCCGTATTATTAAAGCCCACCCATTATGACGTATATCTCAATCTCTGATACAGTCTTTATATATGTATTTCTGTCCTATAAAATGACAACTGTTTACAACAGTTAACCAATCATCAGTTGCAAGAAGCCGTTTGATCCATAAACTTGCACCGCGCTGTACACGAGATACGGTAATTCAAGTTAATGCGTGAATTGTGACAATAATGAGTAGGGGTTGTTTCACAAACTGCAAATGCAGCAGAGAGAGGGGGCGGGGGTGGGGGGGGGGGGTTAACTGTTGTACGTGTTATCCGATCCCCACGTCCCACCCTCTAGTATGGCCCTCTCTGTATGACCGTAAAAATGTTGGTAACACCTATAGGTGGAAATTATAGCGGTACTATGGTGACTTTGGCAGGGGCTGTCACACAAGTTGTACAAACCGTACTACATTTTAGAGCATTTTGTCACTTCCCCGCCCCCCACTCCCCTATTAAACAATTTCGATCAACTTACGTGACACAATGAGCAGCCGTGATCACCCATCTAGGGTGAACCAAAGTGCCTCCGCAGAACTGTGATTTTCCTTCTTGGGTATATGACAGCGCCACCTGATAGGGTCGGCTTCCCAGGGGTGATTCAATGCCACCGACTATGAGGCTCCGGGAATTACCTCGGGGAAATGCTTTAACGGATGAAAAGGGAAATAAGCCACTAATGATTGATATTGCACTATTTATGCCCAAAAGTAAATGACAGTAGCCATTATTATTATACATTATTATTTATTTGGCAATTTCACATAATTGTTTTAAAAAAGTATGTACATAAAATAGAAAAGAATCCATTGAGATTAATATAAATTGTAGTGTAGCCAGAGGAGAATCCAACAAGATTTTAAAAAGAAGGTAAGCAGTAAAAAGTGGGAATAACATAATAATGTTGTTATTACATAATAATGGGAGACTTTGGAACCCTAGGTGGCAGCAGACTTACCAGGTAAATTTCCATTGTTTACGTAGTTCTGAGCATGCGCACATTATCACGAACAATGGATTTACCTGGTAAATCTGCTGCCACCCAGCGTCTCAAATATTCCCCATTGTAGCCGATTTTCCAATTGAGTGGTTGTCTTATTTGAGACGTTTTAAGCCAATACACCTGTTCCCCGGAGATTCTGTCCCCCAAATGGGAAATAGCATAAGTTGGAGGAGGATGATTCAATAGAGGGCGCTACCAGAATAAGTTCGTACACAGTTGCCATAATAATGGGTAGCCTTTTGTCAAGGCCTTCGTGGCATAAACGGCGGAGTGACTGGAACGGGAGACCACGAGCGCGAGTCGAGTGGCGAAGCGAACAAGTTGGAAACGCAAACAAGTTGGAAAAGGCCCTCGTGGCTTCGCCACTCGCGTGTGTGATCTCCCCTTCAAGTCGCTTTGGATCGCGGCTCTACAAAGCTGTCCAAGCCACGGAGGCCTCGACGAAAGGCTTTCGATGGGGAAACAGAATTTCCGGGGGGACGGAATATCCTGCCACACCGGCTTGTCACCCGAAATTTCTGACTAAATAAATAAAGAAAACACGTACACGAAGACTGAGTTTGTTATGAAATTAAATCTTCTGTTGAAATTATATGGTGCAAAATTCTTGAAAAACATGTCAGTAGTAGGAGGCCTCACTGTGTCCTCTGTAGTTGCAGTCACAACAAAGTATCTTTAATTGTAGACTGGCATAATTGATATTCAAAACTGCTACAGTGTATAATACTAAATAGTCAATTAGTGTGAAAGTTTACATTGTACTCAGTGATACTTGCTTTCACTTTATACACAATCATAGTTTAAACCATGATGATGATGTTGAAGTTACTTTAAGTAGTTATAAACCATAACATCTTACCAAACGCCACCGTGAGGCATGCAAGGAATATGATGATCTTCATAACAAATGAGTTTCGGCTGGCTGGCAATTCAAAAGGTCTTCAAGTTATTTAGAGAGCTCTGTGAGTAAAGAGTTATTTGGTTTTACGTCGTTTATATTGACTGGAGAGTGGACAACCAATCGTGATGTCACGTGAGAGCTTAACAGATGATCGTGATATTAAGAAAAACTTTGTCAAAAATAGACACTGCGTTTGTTTCTGGTGATAATGGTCAATCTTTAGCTACCCTTTATCCAGCATTATTTGTTTAGTTATTCGGATTGTCTTTATTTAACCAAACAAATTATAAACAATTTTCCTACAGGCTTGCAGAGTCCATTCACCTGATTGTGGCGTTGAAAAGAATTGCTGGTGATACACGACGTTTTGATCAGTATGGTCTAATCGTCTTCAGGTTTCTGATGAAAACCGATGCTGCAACAGGCTGTTTAGTTACTGTGAATGTGGATTCGAATCGTATACCCCAGTGTTTTCAGAGTCCTACTCAGGAGGGATATGAACCAAAAACAAATTAATTTTAAGCAGTGTATGTATTAACCTTTATTTGTCTGTTATTGGAAACTCTGAAAGTGTGGTTTTACAACCCCACGCAGATTTTAGATTTCTTATAAAAAAGATTACATGAATGGCACACAAATTATCAAGCTTTAAAATTTTGTTCTCGTGAAACACAAATTTCTACCTTTATTTGCTCACGATTGTCTCATTTTTAAGGAGCAACATTTTTGTAACAGCCATTTTCAGTGTTTGTCCCAAATAACTTGTTTAACGCATTGAGACAAAATATACAGAAAAATAGGGGTCATAAAAATGAGCTCGTGGAAAATCCTTCTTCACTTCCACCTGTTGAAGCTATTGATGAGATTACGATATAAAACAAAATTGTAAAAGCCTAAAAAAGACAAAGATAGGCTATATAAAAACTGCTCTTTGTTGTTATCTATTTTGAAATGGCCCAAATATAACTTATTGGTTGACGTATGTTTTCTTATCAATAATTATGTCGTCACCGACGCCACGAACTTCTTTTTCAGTTTTCAGTTGTTACATGTTTAAACTTTGTTAACCGGGGCCTACAATTTCATGAAGTTTTAACACTTGTTAGGAAAGTTTTTTTTTAAGCGTTCATTTTTAAACGCCGACTGGTGTCTATCGTGTGTGTTAGTTCGTGGTGTTGGTGACGATATTTTTGGGGTATTCAGAATACTTTTCTGCATGAGAAACTAACTTAGATATTATTCACTAATTTTGGGGGCTGTATAGGCTGATTAGTATGCACGTCAAAGGTCTATCTGGCACCATAGTGACGTCACCTCAATCGCTCCAAGTTTGTCGATGTACGCAACAACGAATAGAACACGTTATGATCTCAATTTGATAATTTCTATCGCTTTCAATACTTTGCGACTGTTTACTTCGAAAAGGGGAAAATATTATTTCAAGGCACAGCTTTTGATAAGTGTTGTAGGAAACTAATTTCGATCGAAACATTTTGAGCTCCCCATGGGTAGAATTGTTAATGAACCAGCGGTGTATATATTTAAAC
>JAUELU010085867.1:0-15813 GCA_032357145.1 Evasterias troschelii
TTGAGCAGGCATTCGATGCCCTCGCTCAGCTTAATGCATTTCCTTCTGGCAATGTTGCTCTTGGAAACACATTCACTTTAGGTGAGTAAACATTAATGATCGAGTGCAGTGCCCATCAATTAGATGGCTCTGCTTACTGCAGTACCCATAGAATCATGTGCTTTACGATGCACGGTAAGCACAAAATTCCCCAGTAAGAACATTCATGAAATCGGATCTCGAATGGGTACAAAAACTGTGCAAGTCTGGTTCACATTGGAACATTTTAAAGAACCTTGAGATAAGACATAAGAAACTTGCGAGTTCCTACGTACATGTACATTGCTTTACAGTAGGATTAAAACCAAATGGTTTTGACAAGAATTATTTTGGCCAACTTATTTGTTTTGCCAACCAATGGTTTCCGTACACATGACAAAGACAAAAAAGTAAACATGAAAGAGGCAGTGAGACCAGAAAACTCAAATTGAAAAGATACATAAATGCAGATGATATGCAAATTAAGGTAATGGACTTTTTGACTGTAAATTCAATCAAAGAACAATCTCAAATAATTTGTGAATATTCAAGAGGCCGGTCAATATTCAAATAACTTAAAGGTAGGGTCATAGATGGGTAAATACTACAAAAATTGATGACAATCGAAACGTTGAGACCAATTAAGAATTCACTCCCCGGCAGTGTAGTTAATAACGAGAAGTCCCCTCAATCTACTAAGCGAAAGTAGTAGACCCGGCCGATTTCCTACCTTCCGCCCAGGTAGTAGTTAATAAGCAGGAAAGTTCTTTTCAGAACTGAGAAGTCTTCCGATTTCCAAATAATTTACTTTGCGGTAGTATAGCAAGACAGGTTATCAAAGAACAAAATATACCTAGAAAGTAGATATACACATGGTGTTACCGCAAACCAAATACACATTGATACATCATATAAGTCCCAAATAATAAAAACTTACTTTACCTTTAAAGTGTTATAATTGTGGATATGAGAGCAAAGACGATACCCTCGTTTGAATTCTTGATTTTGCTAATAGAAAACTGATGTAATGTTGACTTTTGTTGATGCTGTTTTACAGGTCCTGGTGGTTGCACAGACAACAATGTATGTATGAATGGAGGATCATGTCGCCCTGGCAGAGCTGGATCCCATGTATGTGACTGCACAGAAGCTTATACTGGCATTGACTGCAGTACAGGTACTATATCGGTCTACCTTTTAACCTCTACCCTTTTACCTCTACCATTGAACCTCAATATTTTACCAAATATTGAAGTTAATACCGTTGCAAGTCGATCTGTCATATTATGCACCAACACTGGCTGCATGCTTAGGGATGTTAGTCCTACTCACTACAAAAAGCTGGCTAACCCAACAAACTTAAATACCCAACACATTTTACTGATTAAAATGAATTCCGAGGACAAAGTTAGACTTTCTTTAGTGAGATTTTATTATTGTTTACATTATTTATTGAGCAAAATCACAGTTTGTGTCGTGAATAGAAGGACAAAAGTATTAGAGGGCGAGAATAAAGTAATTCGACAAAGACTAAACGAAAAAGCAAGCTAAAAGAACTACAGAATGGCAAAAAGAACAGAATGGACTAACACAGTTTTGTTTTTAGTATTTGCAAATCAGGACTAACCTGATGCCGTTTAGGGCTGTGATTATTTCCTGTGATCTATTATGCTTGATGTGCTAGATACTTGCATAATAGGCTGCCTATTTCCCTTTGACTTAAGATGGTTTAAGGAATAAACTGGCAAGATAACCAGAGTTGAAGCCAAGTCAGTGACAAGGAGTGTAAGTCTTAGCCTTGGGAAGTCATTTTGGTCAAGTCCAATTTCTAGTCTTGAGTCACTTGGATCAAGATCAAGCCATGAGTTCCGACTCCTTGGTGTCAAGTTTAAGTCATGTTAGTTGAGATTGAGTTCAAGTCAATTCAACTTCATTTTTTTCCTTGTACACATTTTACAAAACAAGTAATTACAGAGAAGGTCAATTGTATAAAGAACTACAAGAATATTGATTATTATGAGACACAATGAAGCAGACTAGAGGGGGAGACGACGACAGGAGTGGCAAAGTCATGAGGGCCTTTTTCAAACTTGTTCGCGGTTCCTTTTTTAATTTTATTATATCTTGATTTTTGCTTCCCTAACAGGGTAGCAAAATTCCAAACAAATCAGGAGCATAATCAGAAGCGACGGGGGTCAGCAAGTCAGCATACATTAACAAATTTACTTATTTGCATAAACGATATGAGTGATGTTTCATACTTTGTGAATATTTTATTAAAAACAACACAAATCAAGGAAAAGGCCCTATGTGCTACGCAACTCGACTCGCATGGGTGGTCTCCCGTTCCAGTCGCTTTGCTGCTCTACGAAGCTGTCCAGCCTTAACGACCTTGACAAAAGGCATAGGCAATTATGGAGGCATATTCAAAAGACCAACCTTCGAATAAAATGCCTTTATAAAACAAGATACTGGACTTCTCAACAAAAAATTGACTTACATTAGATCGTACAAGACGGAATAGGATAAACAATTAAAGCTAACATGATCTATCAAGTCTTTTGTGAACGTCATCAAAATCATGACTTGTGTTGGACTTGAGTCTGTGTCTTGGGGGTCCTACAACACTGCCATGACACTGTTCTATCACTATGAGTGTCAATGTGGTGGATACCGCACTGCTCACTAGATTTATCCAGATGCAAAGATTACATCAATTAAAATTTTATTCTTACTGTTATTACTAGGTTTTGATAAGTGTGCTATAGCTGAAAACAGTCTGGCATGTACAAATCAGGGACTGTCCTGCTTCAATAGTCCTGGCTCCTTCTATTGTAACTGTCCTGTAGGCGACTGGAGGAATGGCAATTCAGGCCGCTGTTCACGTAAGATTTATGCTTTTATAGGAGTGTAATTATGCGTTCAGTATGGAGCATAGAAATATTTGATAAAACAGGTTTTGTAAAATGATTGTTGGTACATTTAATTTTGTGTGTGTGGTGTACAAGTTAAAAGGGGTTTCTCCCTTGTATGGTTACAATGTAAAATTTAACTATTCTTAGGCTAAGGCAACTCCATGCTAATATAATAGACTGACCAGGGCCCAATTTCATAGAGCTGCTAAGCACGAAAATGTCCTTGATAAAAACAGGATTACCAACCAAATTTCCATTTGTTGCATTGCTTGTTAATGGTATTCAGCTGTTGTTTGCTTATCCTGAAAATCACGTGGAAATTTGGCTGGTAATCTTATTTTTATTAAGGCAAAAATTTCATGCTAAGCAAATTTTTGTGCTTAGCAGCTCTATGAAATTGGGCCCATGCCACAGGTGATAACAAAATTGTTTTCCAAATGATTTCCTTGACTTGATGTGTTCAAATCTGTTCTTGATAGCAATAGATTTCAACAATATTAGTTATCTTGCATGCACTTGTGGAATACGGAAAAGTATAGCCCATATCCAACAAGGTCGAATGGTATGGAGGAGGTATTAGCGTATGTAAGCATTTTTATTTTGTTTTGACAAAAATGAATGATATGACTCAAACAAAACAAAACTTCAAACAGGTTTTTTATAATTAAATGTTCATAATGTGAACTTGTACTTATTTGTAGGGTTTAAACACTTTGACCAACAGGAGGAATAATCCTTTGTGTACTGCAAAATGATTGGTCGGACAATTTGATGTGAACGTGCATATGGATCTTAAGCACAGAGTGTTTCAGTCCAAATTAATAGCGTTATATACATTTTGAAAAGATTTTAGTAAAGTTCATGTACCAGTTGATTGCAACCCCGGTGGCTGAGTCATCAGAGTGTGGGTTGAAGTCCTAGTTCTGGCACTCCTACCCTAAGCAAGACACTTGACTATAATTGCTTCTCATCACCAAGGAGTAAATGGGTACCAGTGAAGGTAGAGATTGTTGATGTGAATGATTAGCAATCTGTGCACCAGTTGGTGCTGGTGCTGCATACTCCTAAGGAGTTGAGTTTAAGGAATGCTTAGCCTGATGAACAAGGGTTATAATATTTAATATGTGTTTTGAGGGGCCTTCTTAATTCTTTTGAAACGGTGTATAAAGCACATTCTTACAGTTATTGTTATTATTCATAACCTTACTGAATGTTGTATCTATACCTGTTTTACTGATAATACAAAATAGTAATGTCTTATTTTTACATTTTGTAGGTGGAAAAATCTTAAGGGTTACTATAACTATTGCTATATTGGATGGACTGACGGCTTTGTTTACAAATGATCTTTCGGATTCAACATCCACCAGCTTTATTGTGCTCCAGAATCGAGTTCAGAGAGCTGTAAGTTCCTATTCCAGCAAAATAACTTTTTTATCTGTGTGCATTTATAGTATTGAGTAGTATTTAGCAGGGACATCATTGTCTCACAAGATAAAATCTAGTTCCCATAAGATAGTATCTGGTCCCCACAAGATAGTATCATGATTTTATCACATGTGTTAAAGACTATTGTTTTACTCATTCTCTAAAAACTATTTCAAAGGAAGTTTTCCACCATGATGACCATTTTTATAACATGTAAGTTATGTGCAAATCTGTGAACATTTATGTTTTCAATCTTACCAATGTTGCTCACACCCCTAGCATTATTAAGTTGACAGATACAGGAGCTATACAAATTTATTACATTGTGCACCTTTCTTTCATTCCCGACAGGTGGTCAATATTTTGATTGTGATCCCAGGATATGTGTTTCTTCAGGTGAGAGTTCTCTTCTTCTCACAAGGAAGTATCGTCCCAAGTGTCCTTGTAACTGTGGATCCAGCTTCACCAGTAACTCAACAAAGCCTTCAAGACACTCTGAATGAAGCTATTGCAAACAACGACAACACTCTGGGTGTTGGCATGGAAGTTGCTCCACAAAGTGTGAATGTTGTTGAAGGTATTTTAATTCGATCTATAATGCTTTTGATTAAAAGATAACCTTATTTTATTGACAGTTTTTTATAGGGTAAGAAGTACGTGGGATTGAAAAGTTCTGTCTATCTGCAGAAGTGTAGATGTTTTTATGTAAAGGGAAGAAGACTTGTGTGCCCTGGAAATGGCCAAATAAGCACCCGTCTTTAATTGTTTTTCTTGAAGTGCAACTATCATATATTGTGAGTTTAGACAAACCATTAAATGTGAATGATTGGAGCATTTTCTGCCTCTGAAAAAAACTATGGAAATCTCTATGTTCCCTGACTACCTCTAAGGTCTGTTTCAAAAAAACAAATTTAGAAGCAGTCATTTCAAGGAAATCTTCATGCCAGCCAAAACAAAATAAAAAATCAACTTTAATATTCATAAAGAAAATTGCTCCTTGTGCCTTTAAAAAAAACATTGTTTGCTATACAGTTAGTTGCCTCCAAGATCTGCATCACCCTAAGGCCGGAAATCCATGCGCAATCCTTTAACAAGAAAATTTACGCCAAGCAATATACACATAGTTTTACGAATAATACAATGCGCAATACTGATACATGGAATTCTGTGCATTGGGAATACAATCAAGTGAAGTTTGCGTAGACGAACATTTACATAAACTCTCTTTATAAGCTGTGGTGGTTCTGAGAAGAATCGATTGGTTTAACTACTTAACATTTTGATGTGCTTGGCTGATAGTCTTTGGGAAAATGCTGGACTCTGTTGCTGTTTGCTATATTGAGCTGTTAAACCACTGGTTTTTCAGAGAACCACCACAACTCATGAGAGAGACTATGTACATCGTGTCTCTGTAAACTTCACTTTATTATTATTATGTTGTTATTGAAACCCTAAAGAATTTGTCTGATCCCTGCAAAATGTCAGTACATTAAGGCTGTGTTCGAATCGGTGGCTACAGCTACGGCTATGGCTTGCTTCCCGTGTCAACATGCTTAAAAGTATAGGGAATCCTCAGCAACATTGGTTGCCGTAGCTGTAGCCACCAGTTCGGATAAGGACTAATAACCTCCCTTAGTCCCCGACTACATTACCAGGGCATCTGGGGATCCTTAAAAAGTATTAAAAAGTCTTAAATTGAATTATCCAAATTTAAAATAATTAAATTTAGTTATTTGAGGCCTTTAAAAACTGGATGAAGGGTGTAATGAATTTTCAGCTGGTAAAGACCTGAATTATGCTGCATGTAACATAAGGTGAGAGTGGGCTCCAGTAATCTTTTCAGCTTCCTCACAGGCCTCTCACATATTCCGAAACATCATATCTTTTTAATTTTCAGAGGTATGCCTGGCAGATTACTGTATGAATGGAGGAACATGTTTATCACCCGCTCCTACATTTGAAAGTTCTTGCAGGTACTTATTCAAATTGTTGTGTGTCGAGCAGAAAGACATACTACTATTTCTCTTCCTGCTCAAACACATGTTTTCAAAGCAACCACAGCAGAAGGTTGGAAACAATTTATGGCCAACATATTTAACAACAATAAATATATTTTGAGACGCTAAAATTCCTTTACCGTTTCTGAAGTGAAATCATGAAGACTACTTAACATCTAAGAACAACAAAACTTACTAGTAAAAATCTGAGTTTTCTGCAAACACAACATTTCACATAAATTCTTACATTTACCTTTTTCTAACCGCAAAAAGACACTGGAAGTAATTCTCAAAATAATGTGTTTTACATTTTACTTGTACCTATGTAAGAAGAACTAAAAGTTTCTTTTTGAGTTTAAAGGCAGGGTTACTTTTGGTAATTGTCAAAGACCAGTAGCCTTCTTGGTGCATCCCAAAATATGTGCATAAAATAACAAACCTGTGAAAATTTGGGCTCAATTAGTGAAGAAGTTGCAAGAAAATAAGGAAAGAAAAAACGGGAGCACCTTTAATGCATAGAATCAAGTATTTTCAGGTGCCTGAGAAAGACTTCATGCCTGAAGCTTTTTCTCAAATTAAAACTTGTTGGTGAAAATTTTGTTTAAAGTTGTGGTATAACCATGGCAATGATGTGTCGCACCAAACTCTTCTAAATCCATTTCTTTTATTTGTTTTAGTTGTTTACCCAACTTCACCGGTGACAGATGCCAGACCGCTACAGGTAATTTAGCTTGAATTTCATTTCTGTCTGTCGTTCTGGTGTTTTCATAGTTTGTTTTACATGAACTTTGATCGTATCTTTGATTTTTGATACTACATAATTGACTTTGATCGAGTGAATGTGTTATTTGATAAGCATGTTTCCCATTCGCATCTAGCGTTCATTTCATTTATACAACTAACGATGTTTACGCATTTTTTGTGATTAACCCCCCCAAGACTGGGATATCCAATCTACTGTACCCATATTGTCCTGGGACATCCTTGGGTCTTGACCAACAGGAAGCTTGAGTTGTTGTTCCTCTGTTTCCCCTTCTATGTTCCCTTACTTTTGGTCTTAAATTTGTTAAGGGTAGCATTTAAAGTGTCTTGAAAAGTCTTAGATTTAACTTTTTATAGTGTTCAGATACTCAGTGCTCCAGTATTTTGTTCAGCTTTTTCTCAGACCTCTTACACATCTTAAAGCATCATACATTTTTAATCATCAGGGGCATGCACGGCAGATTACTGTATGAATGGAGGAACATGTATACCAGCCACTACGGGATTTGCAAGTTCTTGCAGGTACTTAGTAATTACTCTTTCTCTTCCTGCTAGGCACATGTTTTCAAAGCAACCACAGCAGAAGGTTGGAAGCAATTTATGGCCAACATTTTTAACAACAATAAATATATTTGAGAGGCTAAAATTCCTTACCGTTTTTGTAGTGAAATCATGAAGACTACTTGATATCTAAGAACAACAAAACTCGCTAGTAAAAATCAGGGTTTTCTGCAGACACAACGTTTCACATAAATTCTTACATTGACCTTTTTCTAACCACAAAAAGACACTGGAAGTAATTCTCAAAGTAATGATGTGTTTTACATTTTACTTGTACCTCTGTAAGAAGAACTAAAAGTTTCTTTTTGAGTTTAAAGACAGGGTTACTTTTGGTAATTGTCAAAGACCAGTATCCTTCTTGTTGCATCCCAAAATATGTGCATAAAATAACAAACCTGTGAAAATTTTGGCTCAATTAGTCAAGAAGTTGCAAGAAAATAAGGAAGAAAAAAACACTTTTAATGCAAAGAATTGTGTATTTTCAGGTGCCTGAGAAAGACTTCATGCCTGCAGCTTTTCTTAGATTCAAATTTGTTAGTGAATTTTTATAACCATGGCAATGATGTGTTGCATTTCTTTTATTTGTTTTAGTTGTTTACCCAACTTCACCGGTGACAGATGCCAGACTGATACAGGTAATTTAGCTTGAATTTCATTTCTGTCTGTCGTTCTGGTGTTCTCATAGTTTGTTTTACATGAATTTTCATTGTATGTTTGTTTTTTGAGACTACATAATTGACTTTGATCGAGTGAATGTGTTATTTGATAAGCATGTTTCCCATTTGCATCTAGCGTTCATTTTATTTATACAACTAACGATGTTTACGCAACTTTTGTGACAATCTACCCATGACTGGGATATCCAATCTGTTGTACCCATATTGTCCTGGGACATCCTTGGGTCTTGACCAATTGGAAGCTTGAGTTGTTGTTCCTCTGGAGTTGGTGATAAGTTTGAGATTACAGTTACTGTACAATACATGAGTAGGAGCAAAAGTAAGGGATGAGCAAGAACTAGGCAGAAATCCATTAGACGGGGGGGGGAGGGGAAACATGGAAAATTCTTTGTTCTTTCAAATTGTATTTGATAATTTGTTGTTTCTATTTAGGAGGTGGAGATGGTACCTTGTCCACTGAAGCTATTGTTGCTATCGCTGTGGGAGGTGCCATTGTGCTCATCATCGTCATTATGGTCATCCTTGGTGTTTGTTTCGTCATGACCAGAGCATCCTCCTCAAGAACAGGAGCCATGTATGGCCGGGATAACTACCAGTATTATGACCAACAAAGAAGACGCGAAAACGGGGAGCGCAACTACACCCAAGATGTAAGTACAACAAGGTTGCTTAGAAGAACATTACTTGCACTTTAGTCTGCTTAGCAGGGATACTAGTCATAGATATTATCAGCCAAATTTCATAGAGCTGCTTAAACAGAAGGACTTACTGGGTTTCATCTCTAAAAAAGTTCTAAAAATAAATATGTAAATGAATTGTTCCAGTTTGTAGGTACTATATTCAGTCCTTAAAAAAAAAATCATTTTTCTTGTTTAATATAATTTGGACAATTAGTTTGGTCAGTAGATTACTTGCCAACCCCTAATTTTCAAACAACACACCATCCAATCAATCTGTGAAAATGTCATCAAAAACATCATGTGTTATTGAAAGCTACCCTATGTTTTTCTAGGAATATTGTGCACAATATCCAAATTAAGTGTTTGTTTTGGTTGCTGCAAACAAAACATTGTGGATATTTGGGGGCTCTTTGAATTCTATTTACTGAACAATACAATATTTAAAATGGAGAATTGGCAAAGCAGAGCTGCCAAATTTTTCTGATTCTGTGGAAAGTTCCCTGATGAACAAATTCGAAAAACTCACTGATTATGTTTAAAAATTATTTTTTATCTACATAAACTGTGTGTGTTCAGCAAGATTGAGAATCTTCTCGACAGAAACTTTGTGTCTTTTATGCAATCCAACAGGCTGAAGCTGATTCAGCTCTCTCCTTTCGTTGATGTAATGTTTGTTATTTTTATGTACTTGAAATTGAAATTGGTATAAATGTATACATAAGTAGGTAAGTATGAGGTACTGTGCAAGACGGGGTCTGTGCAAAACTGAAAAAGGGCTGGAGGTGTTTCGTTTATTTGTTATAGAGACTGTTTCACAGGGAAGAGGCTCAGCATCAACTAAACAAAAAGTATATAAATATATGAATATAAATGTAAATATATAAATATAATAAATGAATTGATACTTGTTTTCAGGAGATGGAATACAGGATGAATTCTGGACAGTTTTCTGTTCCATATATTGCATCAGGAACTGAACTCCCGGTAAGATTTTCACCAAACATTTTCTAGATATGCCAATTATCAATTTTTGAAATGTAATAATAATGGTGGCTTCTTGTACAAATCCCTCACTCAGTTAAGCTCATGCTCATGGCACTCCAACATTATTTACCCCTGGTCACTCACTCACTGGGCCATTTATTTCATTCCTTATACAATCTCAGCTCCCTTGGGAGTACACAGCCTATGCTGAAAACCTGTTGCATAAATCCAAAAAGATTCAAACCTATGATCTGACAAGAAATATGCTTTAGCATAATAGCGTTATCAGCAAAACAATGTCTTCACATTTTCGACCCCTTCTTACATTACTCCACCATAACTAGAGTAATTACAAAACTTGAACTAATGACTTACTGAACAAATGCAGAAACACCTTCTTTTTGTTTTGAAACAAACATTTAAGTCTATTTTTCTTATTCATCTTCTTCTCAACGAACTCTTCTCTACAAAATAACTTAAGAACGAAATTGAATTGAGCCATGAAGCTCGTCAGACAATTAAACTTAAATGTGAAGCTCCAAGGACTTAATGACGTCATGTTGACGCCATCAGGTGTCAAATAACAACATTTTTAAAGTTGAAAAAAGACCATTTGCTATTTGCTGTATCTCATTCAATATGAAAGTCATGATGTTCATAGTCGGGCATCTGATAGATCAAGACTAGGGCAACATTTGAAAAGTTAATGCCAAAATCATATGACCTGAACTTCTGGGTCGTTACCCTAGGTCGTAGTTTGCCTTCGTTGTTTTTCCTTTAAACATCAGTTTCGGGCTTATCTACGGAATAACTCAAGATTGAGATTGAATTGAACATTGAAACTCATCGGACAACTGAACCATGATATCAAAATGAAACACACTTGATGATGTCATGATGACGTCATCGGGTATCGTAACGTTAAAATGAAGTTTAATACTTGAAAAAATCATAACTCATGAACCACATAATGGATTTTTTACAATCTACACATCATCGGATATGCTGCTAAAATTTCAACAAACTCTGCAAAGAACAGAACTATTTGACATTGACTTCCGGTTCAAATCGGAAGTTAAACATTTTTTAATATCCTATCTTATTCATATCTTTAAAACTACTGATCATTTCAGCATAATGTTTGTATCAGGTTGTAGAATGTTAAGCCTGCTCAAACTTTTGCACAAACATGACAACATTTTTACTTTTACATCTGGTCGAAAAAGGAAAATAAACGACGCATGATGGCATATTAATGTGTAAACGACCTTGCCCTGGCCACTTAAACTTTAAGTTATGTTCCTCAAGCATATTTTCTTAGAAGTCACATTGCAAGTGTATTTCAATTTACACGTTTATGTACTTATACTGTATAGGTTCATGTAGGAATACTTTTCACATCGATCGGTGTTACAACTTATATTGGTCGTAATAAACTTATTACGCGCTACACATTATGTGACCTGATCTTGACTTCCAGTTAAAGTCGAAAGTTGATATTGAATGTAAAATCATAAATCCTGAACCACATAATTGATTTTTACCATCTGTACGCCATCAGATAGGAAAACTTCACCAACCCTACCAAGTATGACCTCATTTAACATTGCCTTCTTGTTCAAACCCGAAGTTGAAACTGTATATTTAAAAAAATTTAAACAACCTCTGCACCACACAGTGGATTTTTACAATCTATACATTAAGTGGAAAAGTATGCCATAACTTAAGAAAAGGTACACAAAGTGCGACCCCACTTGACCTTGACTTCCGGCTCAAACAGGAAGATGAAATATTGTATTTTAAAAAAAGCATAACTCCTAAACTAATTTTTGGAATTTTACAATTCTAGTTGCTTTACTTCTGGTTCATACCGGAAGTTGATATTTATTGTGTGAAATACAATTCCTGAGAGATACATTGGAATGACAAGGTAAAATGTTGTCACAGATTCATTCAATCACTCGCCATGGACACCTTGTTTTTGTAATTAACAAAAACTGAAATCTAGTTTTATTAATTTATTTTATTTTTATTTTTTTTTGGGGGGGAAGGGTGGGGACCTTTGTACAATAGTTGATAGTTGTTCAAAATGCATGCTGTGTACAGGCTGGAAGGGCAAAAATAGTCAGGATGCTTTGGATTAATGACAATTAGCATTCATATAGTTACAATGTTTTCAGGGAATGTGACAAAATGGTGGCTTTTTGAGTGAAGCTCAATTGATAGTTCCGGATAAATGCCAACTTTACGACAATGTGGGTTTTGGCTTTGAGCTGCGTCAATTGTTCTAGTTTTATTATGCAGACATGTGGTTCACAGACCAACCATGCAAGGAAGTTGATAAAATTCCTGCAAGTCACAATTGATTTCTACACAAAACACCTTTATACAAATCCGGTAAAGAATCCAGCAAGCATCCTTGTCTGCAGTACTTCAGGCTTTATAACTACAGTAACTAAGCACACCTTTGGGGCTTCTTTGCTTTCACCACAAGAACATAGTATAATTATCAATAAATACAGACAATCAGAGCAGGAGAGCCAAGCTCGGCCTCCTGAGATCGAGTGGAATGGTTATTAGGATTTTATGCTGATAAATTTCTTGTGGTTTGTTTCAGATGAATCGACTGACAAAGATACCTCGAAGAGGAGACGCAGATTACTACTGAAATACCTCAACTGACTGACGACAGTGCTCTTTTCTCTCATGTTCCTGTTCATTCATAATATCAAACTTTAAGCCTCTCGCATAAAACGTCACACACTTAAACAGCGCCCTCACTGAATTCAAAGGAAGACCTCCCATTGGTCGACTAGTAGAGCATGGTGTACGAGTTGCTCACTAGAAGCACACTGATTGTTCTGGGTTCCAATCTCAGATAATCAAACACTGATTGTACACATACTGTACTACAGAATTGAAAAATTCCACTACTAAAATACTTAAATATTACATGAATGGAAAAACTTCATCACTTCAATTCTTGAATACTACAGAGTTGGAAAATTTACCATTCATAAATACCCCAGACAGTTTCGCTATTCCTATTGGTTGAGAGCTCATCACGTGGGGGTGTATAAACGGATGATAAAACCAGCTGGAGCTGTTTATAACTGGCTGGGCTTCACGTATTGAACGCGCAAGCTCATTTACGCCAAATTACTTACGCGGAATGCAATACAACGCTATAAGTTTATAATATTGTACAATAATACCGCGCATAATATTTTTGTACACGCGCTTACACACAACCCAACGCGCACAAAACATAATTTTAACAGTTTTTGAAAATGTACACTTTTCAAAAATTTGTACCACCGATTTTTTTATCAAAAGGGCATTTATGAATGGAATAAAAGAGTAGTGGCTCATTCTTAAACGGCCGTTTAAAATCTTACAGGGTTCGTGGCCGTGCGATAAAGGCCAAGCCGAACATTATCACACGGCCACGAATCTGCAGGTTTTAAGCGACCGTTTAAGAACAGGTCTCTACTCTTTTATTCCCTTATTAATATATCTAAAACATTCAAAAGTTGTTTATGTACAAATTTGACAGACTTGGAAAAATTCCATACTCAAATACTACAGAATTGGAAGAATTTCACTACTTAAATATATCTGCAGTATTCAAAAGTTGTTCATGTGTTAACAGTTTTCACATGAAAGTAAGTGTTTTTAATGATAAAATTTGACAAATGCAAGTTAAGAAGTTAACAGGCGTTACTAATTGACAAGATATGAAACCAGTTTAAGGTCGGTCACTTGAGGGCAGTGTTGATAAATAACTTACTGGGACAAGTTATAATAACCAGGTTAAAAAAAAAGAGCAAAGACAAAATGGGAAATTATATTTAAGGCATATTTGTATTTTTTCATAAATATTATGTATTATTTTGCTTTTTTATACGTTAAAGCAGCTTGATTGTATTCTTATTAGTCGTGCAAGTCTTGCACATAATTAAAGGGGAGGGGTAAATAAGATTTCACTGTACTTTGCTTTAGCGTGCTAAAAAGACCATATATGTCCTTGTTAGGGTCAAGTCACATGGGGCAATTTACAGTCAGCCAGTTCCAGGCAATATCCTAGAAGAACAAATCATTCACTTGTTAACTTCCACATAATACCGAGAAGGGTTTCTTGTGCATGCCATGCACTTGGTTGCCTCCAAGTTGACTGTAAAAACTCCCTGTGTGACGCATGACTCGATTTCACAAAACACTAAGATTCATCTTGTAGTGATTTGTGACGTCACTCCTAAGATTGATATGTATCTTAAGAATGATCTTGGCTCTTTGTGAAACCAAGCCCTCGTTCTGCAGACTTACACATATGTATAAGACTTGCGTAGTCTATTGGCTGATCATGATTTGAATCAACCTGAGAAGATCACTTTAAGTTGAGATATCGCCATCTTAGAAGTGTGTACTATTAGCTGCCTATAGTAGTTGTAAAAATATATCATTTAGATTTGGTAATTTTACACAAGAAATTCAGAATGAATCATTTTAATTTATACATATTAATATGGATTTTTATCAAGTGTATAATAAATATCTCCTATTTAATTCTTGGGATTTTTATTTGTAAACCTTACAACAGCCTGGAACACTTCACTTAAAATCGTTTCAAATGTTATTGAAAGTTCTGGTTTGGTGTAAACTATATTTAGGTGTATGCTTAACTGTAGCACTCAGGGGTGTATTTTTTTATTTTTTTATATATTTCTTTTCCGGGGGCAAGGATTTATCGGTGGGCCACTTGACCAAGATAAACTATTTGCAAGAAGGGCTTTAAGACATACATAAACATACTACTGTTCATTATGTTTGCTGATGGACTGAAACATTCTTTGCTGCATTTTTCAAACATTTCAGAGGTTATGCACCAAATATGCTTCAATTGCAAAAAATGTCCTAATTATTCTGGGGGGTTTTCATCTCATCGATTAACATTATTGTTGTTTATATTTCTTTTTTTTGTTATTTTTATAATCCGTTTTTTTGATGGAGGCAGGAAGGTGGCGTAATCTGCCCCTCTCTAGTTACCCCACTGGTAGTATTTATATTGTATAGAATACAAATATTATCTTGTAGTGTGTAGAAAGGCGTGAATAAAAAATGTTCATCATTTAATCATCAAAATAGGGTGATCTGGGTAAACTTAGAATACTCTTTATTAAACACTTTAACTTCTTTGGTGGTGTAAATTTAATGGTATATTATTTTCTTCTTGTACTTGAGGCAATATATATTTCTCATAATTAGATATTGTTAGTTCACAAAAGTAATCATGCATTTACAAACAGTTTATAAAATAAGTTACTCTGTAAGACATGAGAACTTCATGAAGAATTCACTGCATTTCAATATTTGCGGTTACAAATGATTAAATTTGAAGATATTGTACCATAAATTCTGCTCCATTTCAGAACATTTTTATTGTGTTGTCAGTAACTTGGACCAAGTTATTTGTTGGAGGAGTAGAGTAAAGCCAGATAGTAGATGTTGAACTTGTATTTGTTATTATTATAATATTTCTTTTTGCATCGGGACAAAGAATATTATTTGGCTTTAACCCTTACACCGATGAATGTTAAAGCCACTGGACACTATTGGTAATTGTCAAAGACCAGTCTTCTCACTTGATGTATCCCAACGTATGCACAGAATAACAAACCTGTGAAAATTTGAACTCAATTGGTCGTCAAAGTTGCGAGAAAATAATGGAAGAAAAAACACCCTTGTCGCACAAAGTTGTGTGCTTTCAGATGCTTGATTTCGGGACCTCAAA
>JAUELU010086014.1:0-15722 GCA_032357145.1 Evasterias troschelii
TTTTTGAGAGTAAAGACGCAAACTTGACGCACCATCCCCGGGGGTCATATAGTGCGTCATACAATTGATAGGTGTATAAGGCCGAGTAAAATAAATAACATGTTGCTTGTCCTCGCCCGCTCCGGTTTTGGAGGCCGCACCGAATGTTTTGCTATTGTATTGTTATTTAACAAAAAAATAATAATTAATATTATTTATATATATATTTTTTTTAAATAAATCTTTGAAATCAATTTACATATTTCAAATGTATCCTTCATTTTTCTGGAGCAATTCCATCATCTTTCTTGCATGGATGTAGGCCTACAAAAGCCCTACAAAAAATGCTATTTCCACAACACAATCAATTCTTTGAAATGTTTTGCCCTTCATCACGTTTGCATGCCACAGTTCTTTTTTGAACGAGATCTTTGCACCAGGACGTGATGCCACACACACAATAATATTTCAAAATGGATACAGAAACACACATGGCAACTTTAAACAGAATTTGAGGACATAGGCCTACAGAACATGCTCATACAGATTGTAAAACCATAAAACCATCTTCAAATACAATACGGCAGCCATCTTAGACATGGTGGCCATCTTGAAAAAAATAATAAAAATTGAAAATCTAAAATAACAAGGACCTCCCTCACCAACTTTTTAAAAAGTCCGGACGAGCAACATGTTATTTATTTTACTTGGCCTAAAAAATACTCCACGTAAATACTGAGCAGTCATCTTGTTTTTTTGTATGAGATAAAATTACTGAAAGTTTAGTTATTTAAGTTGTACTGAAAGCGTGCAATTTTATATTTCAAAGCATGTAAAACTTTGTGTACTTCGTCAAACAGCCGTTGATAACGTTGCATGTATTTTATGAATGGGTTAGGGTTAGGGTTAGGGTTAGGGTTAGGGTTTGCAATAGAGGGCGCGCTACTGATTCGGAATAAAATCAACCGATCCGGAGCCACATCAAAGTGTTACTTTTTTTTTGCCAATGGATACTTGGTGAGTGTAATGACATTTGTAGGTAAACTGATAGACTTTTGTTTGTTTAAAATGTTAAAGAGAATGCAACAAAAACATCGTAAATTCAAAAAGTGATCCGGAACTGGTCAAACAACTGTAATTGCATAACTCCTCCATCCTCCGAACGTTCTGCGACCGTCGGGAGGATGGACAGGGTGGAGGGTTTTGATTATCGCAACTAATGCACAATAGACAAAGAAACCATTGATTTTGAAATGTTCGGAAAATAGCTTGAAAACTGCCCATCTGTTTTCTCGTTGTTCAAAGATGCAACGCCAGGCATTAAATATTACTCACAGTCATAATCATTTTTTTGTGCTCCAAATCAATGATTTTTAAGTCAACAATCGGTGAAACCATCCATCGTGCCAATCTACTTCACAGTACACTCTCGGAATTCGACGAGTTCCCTGCCTACCTTGAGTCGCGGTGTAGCAGTAAATACATGTACATTGTAGGTAGATCATGTTGTCAACAACTGTTATGGTAGTTGCGATAATCGTAACCCACCATACTCTCGACAGTTGGAGACCGGAGGGTACGAGACAACTCCATACTTGCAATTACGACCATTTTAGACAGACTAGTCACCAATGGTCATGAGTATGGCGTTACGTTGCGTTAGTTGTCTCGTAACCCTCTGGTCTCTGACGATTATCGCAACTATGGTTATGGGCGCCGCAGTGAGTGCAGGTATTGTACTCATACTTTTGGGATAAGAAATTGTGTATTAAAGTTTTTTGTTTTTACTCTACACGAGTTCTGTGAAAAAAAATTCAAAGGCAAATCACTCGGGTGGGATTCGAACCCATGACCTTTGCAAAAGTGTATTAATTAAACTTAATTCTGCTTATTACACACTGAAGGCTACTACCGATGATGTCAACCCTAAGGCATACCCACTTGCCGACCCTAACCTGACTAAGACAATCTTGGATCTGTTGCAACAAGCCTCCAATTACAGTCAGCTGAGAAAAGGAGCTAATGAAGGTAAATACTTAGGTGACTCTTAAATGCAGCCTAATCCAATAATTGAAAAACTTGTAGAAATCTGTTGACCTCAGCAGAGAGCACAATAACATATTTTTGTAGGTAGTTGTAGCACTTATAGACTAACTAATTATATTAAAAAACTGCATCTAAACTGTTGTAACAACTACTTTATCAGATGCAATGAAGGGGACAAGCCAAGTACACGTTATACAAAGAAGTAACGGGTGAATAAATCCAATAACAAAAGGTGGAGTTAGTGACTAAAGAGCATCTACTCCTGGTACATGTAGTGTGACAGGAAACCAAGTGCTTTTTAATGATAGTTTTCAAAGATATTACAATCAGTGGATGCCTTTTTTCTGACTGGTCAATTTGCATAGACTATCTAATAATACATTCTATGCTTGTCTGCAGTGCAAAGAATGAGTAGTTGTTTTACCAACAGCTCTCTGAAAACCACACAACGTAGTCTTTCCCTCCATTCAATATATCATATTTGACTCGTACAATACATTTTTCTATTCCTCCAGCCACCAAGACCCTGAATCGCGGCATTGCTGAGTTTATTGTCTTAGCTGCAGATACTGAACCTCTGGAGATTCTTCTTCATCTCCCATTACTCTGCGAAGATAAGAACGTACCGTACGTCTTTGTAAGATCCAAACAAGGTCAGTGTTGTAATGTGTAGCATGAGAATGTTTGTGTCATGAATGCAAATTTATTCATCATATTGTTTATTGTAGTTTGAATGTATACTTGTTGAGAACCTTAATAGACTTATTATAACAATTTTCAGTGGTTTTTTCTTACAAAATGGCTTATCAAAATACTATGTAGATCAAATTTTTCTGTTCTTGTAAATCTTCAAAAATCATGTAATGCACTCATTTATCCCTTTTGTTCTCACGCAGTCAGCTTCCCTTGTGGTTAATATCTTGATATTTTAATTTAAAAAGTTGCATCCCCTTTTAAAGGTGATCCCCTGACTGCCGCTTTCTAGGTTAAAACGTAAACTTTGGTGTAATCCCTGGCTACACGGCAATATTAACAGTTGCATGGTTTCTGACTGGCATCCCTGAACAAAAATATTGACAAAATAGGGAGACCGCCAACATAGGGTTAGATATGCCAGATGGTAGAGTGCCGACAAGTTAAACCGGAGGTCGTTGGTTCAGATCCTGCTCTAGTAACATTTTCTTTGTTCAACCCCAAATTATTTACAATTTACACAGTCAGGTTTCACTTGTGGTTTATAATCTGAATCCAGGTTTTTAAATATTGAGTAAAAATTTGATTAGTTTGAATCATAAAGCTCATTTATAAAAAATTTCATACCACTACCAAACCTCTGGAGAAATATTTCCATCTTGATGTACTTTCTTTTCAGTATGTAAAATGTTGGATTTTTATTAATTTTTCAGCTCTGGGCCGTGCCTGTGGAGTTTCACGACCTGTTATCTCCTGTTCGGTAACAACAAACGAGGGCTCACAGTTGAATTCCCAGATCGAGTCAATCCGAAAGAACATTGAAAGATTGTTGCTGTAAAGCAACCAGGATGCTCCTTACATGAACACAGCGAGTGTCCTCTCCAGTATCAACTCTCGCCACCATTACCAAATAATGACCTTCTCAGATTCACCTGGTTTCTTTAAGTTTTATCACCACAACTAATCCAGCCTTGTCCTGGCATGGTGGGGCCTTGAATGCCAGCCAATCTTATCAAAGTCCCCCCCCCAAAAAAAAAGGAGGAATTTGATGAATATGGAATGTTTCCTTGTCCAACTGTGAGGGTTGGGATTTTTGTATATTCATCTAAAGCTGGTACTGATAGGCTCAATTGTGTACAACAGCCTTTCCAACTTGGTTACCTGAATAATTATTTTGAATTTTGAAGTAAAATACATCACGTACATGGGTTACAACAAAACAAAATAGTATAAAGAAAAATTTCCTATGGGTAATGTGTGAATTTGTCATCTTTTGTTGTATTATGTTGTTCCGTTTTAAATAAAAGCTACTACTGTATATGTTTTTTTATGCTTCTTTAACCCCAATGGTCTTAAATCCTGAAATAAATCCTTAACAAATCCTATTCAGGAAGTTGCCTGACTTTGTTGGAAAATGTATTTCGATCTTATCTACATGTAAGTGTAAGCATTTGGGGTGTTGAGTAACCATAGAGTTAAGAATTGTAGGTTAGAGGAAATGGGAGACGTTGGGGGTTAAAGCCATTGAATTATAGGCAGACTATCAAGAAAGATACAACTAAAGTCACCTGTAAATGCAATGTCTTCTTGTTGAGAAAAACTGCCATGGTGTTTCCATCAAGAATGTTGAATTAGTATCCATGGTTAGTGAGGTGACAGCAGGTACTACCAATCGCATCTCTGGCCACAGCATTCTTAAACAGACCCACCAGAGATTTGAATCTTTTAAACTCGACTAGAGGCGAGTTTTTGAGATTTCAAATTGTCAACAATCTTTTATTGATTTCTAATCAACTGTGGCATTTCAGGTGGAATAATTTCATACGATTCTTTCTACCATTACCATTTTTATAACGATGAGGCTTTCAGAAAGAAATTACACAAACTTTGTTCATGGTCATTACCAAAGTATGACCGTACCTTTAAGGTTAATCAGTGTAAAGGGTAAGGTCGGAAAGTTTGATAGATTTTTATATCATGAACTTAATCTGTAATTTGTAGTGTTTTATGTAAGGAGCAGAAAGAAGACCAGTTGTAATTTACTTAAACATTTTACAACCCAATATTTCTTGTTCAAGGGGAGTTGCTATCTCAAAGCGCTTCCTCTGAGGTATGTGTAGTTCTCTCATTTGACATTTGTATCAAAACATTGAAGTAAAAGCTAGCAAAGCTGTGCATACTTAATGCATGGATGTGTTCTGCAAACAATTGTGTGTATGCACCTCCGCTCAATTTCATAGAGCTGCTTAAGCGCAAAAAATAGCTAAGCACAAAAAATAGCTAAGCACAACAAAATTATGCTGACCAGAATTTAGTAAACTGCCGTCTCTCTGGTAGCCAGCTCATTTCTGCTTGGCAAAAAACTGTTAAGCATTCTGTTCTGATGAATCAGCTTCATGAAATTGATCAAGGTCATGTTTCAATGTTTTGGATCGGGTATCATGACATTTGAGGTGGAATAAGAAACAGTATCCACAAGGTTCTTTTTAACATTATTTTATTTTAAGGTTACATTGTACCTTATCTAACATGCATTTATTATGTTATTTTGGTCCTCAAAACCATGAGTTGTACTTTGTAAAAAAAACAAAAAACCTGGATGTGTCAATTTTAGAGTGTCAATAAAACAGACTTTATACAAAATAAACAAACCAAACTTGATCTTGTATTTTTCTGTTATCTTGTGCTTTCTACAAGATGTTTATACTTAATTTGTGTTCATTTGGATTAATAATCCTGAGGAACTGCTTCTGACATTGACTTGAGTAAAATAAAATAACAGTGTGAAGAATGCTACAAACAAGAGGATGGAGGCAGCTCCATGATTAGGTAGACTGCCGAACAACCCTGCGTTCAATTCAATTCAAGTTGATGCAATTGCATCCCCAACAACAGTAACACAAGCGGCACGTGAAGTATGCCAAGCACGCCACCTGTTGAAAGATGAGTGTCTATCTTATTCCAGTGGGGATGTTACAGTATTCTCTCGATATTTTAAGAGCAATTTTAATAAGATTCATTCGTCAGTATAACTCAAAATGTGTACTCAATGTGTTATGTTTTACTCTTTTATAATTTAATCTCTGTTCTCTGGAAGATCCAGTTGTTACAATCATAAAAATTTATCAGAAACCCCCGTTAGTAAATAGAACAGCCCACTGTGAGTCTAGTAACCACGAGCAGTGCGTTTGTTGTTGTGTGTGGTGTGTGCGTCTATCAATCAATCCCGTACACATCATACACACGGAGATTAGACGAGTGATGAACCATTTGAGAACAACGGGAGATGCCGGGAGATGGTTGCTATTTCTGGGCAGGGTCCGCTAAATACATGTAGGTACAGCAGGAATTTACTGATGCTGGTGCCATAAAAAGGCTAAAGGAATTACGAGAATGTCTGCTGATTTTCTTCCTCGTCTGCTGTAGTCTTCTGTGGATGCGTTTGATCGAAATTGTTCAGACATTTTGAACGAAGTAAGTTGATTTTCTGTGTGGTGCGTGCATGCTGCTGTGTAGGCCTAGTATCAGTAATTGTTTGTAATGTAATGTAGTGTGTTTGTTTTTTGTTTTTATTTTAAATAATACTTAGTAACAATAACATCAATTCGGTAGGGGCCCATCGCCGTAGGCATGCGCCTAATTAATTACATTAATTATTTAAAATATCAATTGAGGTAACAGACACCATAGGCATTTTAATTATTAATTTTAGTAAAAATAAACCTGTCAAAAATGATCAATGGCCTGCCTGGCTGTGTATGTACATGTACATGTACGTTCCATCCCTAGCTTTAAAAAAAGAAATAGCATAAATAAATTACCAGGAATTTAACTGTTGCTGGTATTGGTGAGGCTGCACTGCATTAACTTTGTGTGTAGGAAACACACAGGGAGAAAAGTAGTTGTGTTTATTCATAATTAACCCTCCATTCCCCAATGCTGGATGATGGAGTGTAATATGATTATATTGCAAATAAATAGGTCCTTGGAGAAAAGGTTCTTTTATGCTTAGGTTTGGTCATATCAATCTTGTGGGCAAAATTATCAAGAAAGATACAATAAAAGTCAACTTAAAAGTGTCAGTTTAATACAGTGTTCACTTGCTGAGAAAACAGCAAAAAACTGTCGCACTCGCAGTATTTTCATCCAGAACATCCCATCCATGTTTTAGAAGTGAGGTGTCGACGTTTACCAACCAACCTGCATCTCTGGCTGCAGCTTTCACAAACAGACCCACCGGAAATCTTGAGATTTGAATTTGTAGACATACTTTTAATGGTTTCTACTAAAATCAATGTGGGTATTTCATATGAAATAATTTCGCAGAATGCTTACTACTATTAATAAACAACAAGGCTTTCACTTTTCAGATAGAAACAACACATATTTTTCCTGGGTCAACCCTACATTGTACGTGTACCTATATAAAGGGCAAACAAAAAATTCAGGATGAAAATAGCTTCTCAGCTGCAATTGGGTCATGTAAAAGCTATGCCAAACAGGGCAACTTGGAGGCAACTGCACCTATGCAAAAGGAGCACTTCAGCAGTTCAAGAGACATTCTCCTAGCTGTCTCACTTTCCCAGGAAAAAAATGATAAATTAACTGATGTGAATTGGAAATGGTTTCTGTAAACTGCCTTGTATTGACATTACTTTAGGGTCTCTATACAGTACTTCTGGTAAAACACAAAACAGAAAAGCTCACAGATTTACATTAAACTTACATGGTTTAAAGATATTGATAATAGAGAGCTTCCCTTGAAATATTACTGACTGAGGTGCTGTAGTTTTTGAGAAATTAGTAAAACAATTAGTTTTGATCTCATGAGTCGAAAACTCGATGTTTGAAAACACAAGGTTTTTCCCCACTTTTTTCTGATGATTGCAATGACCGATTGAGCTTAAACTTTTACAGGTTTGTTGTTTCATGTTTATGTTGAGATACACCAAGTGAGGATACTGGTCTTTGGAATTTACCAAACGTGTACAGGGCCTTTAAGGGACACATTGTCTTGGACTGGGCGATTTGGGCTATGAAAAGTGTTTGATATGAAATGAGTTGAAATCAGTATGGTTGGAATGTTTAAAAGTAGAATATGATGATCCGGACAAATTTGCCATAAAATTATGTGGTTTTCCTCAAACTTCGTGAACCAACACTGTGTGCCATTTTGTGGAGTCAAAATTTTGACTACATGTATGGCAGACGGTGATAGTTCACAAAATAAAAGTAACCACATAATTTCAAGGCATATTTGTGTGGATCATTATATTCTACTTTTCAAACATCTTTCCAATCATATTCATTTCAATTAATTTCATAACAACTGCTTATCATAGCCCAAATCACCCATTCCAAGGCAGCGTGTCCCTTTTAAAAGAAAAATAGTTGCATAGCTTCCATCCCCGCTTGACCTGCAAAAGTTCCCCTGACCTCTTTTTATTTACCTTCAAAATGGACCCTCGTGCAGTCTTTGAATTCCCATTTGGGGCAAGTTCCATGTTGTTAGAAAATGTTTGCAGCCTGGAACTACACAGAGGCCACAGATGCCAAGACACTGTTTCCCTGGCCTTGGTGCCCCCTTCAACTGTTTCTCATAGACTGATCTGAAACTTTCCAATGGAAGAACCCTTTTGCAAAATAAAAATGGGCAGGGGCTTGCTCTCTCAAAGATGAAACTCCAGCCCTGACTCTTTGTTGTACTCGAACTGATTTCAAATGCTTCATTATTTACAACAAAACATTAATATCTACTACATGTACTTGTACACATTGTGCCTTTACTTGACAATAAGAAAAAGTCTTTTTCGGTTTATTGTATAAAAGTGTGTCAAAAAACCCTGGATAATCCTGGTGCAGGCAAAGCTTGGCTTTTGTGCCCTTACTTCTATTAGACAGAATTTCACTTCCATAGAATATCACAAAATATTAGAAGCTTCTATTAGACCACGACCAGGACAGTGGAAAGCAATGACCTGCATTATAACAACAATGGAATTCTGTTGACTCCACATTCCTTGTTGACATTGATCTTCATTGTTGTCTACATCTTGTTTTTCACACAGTTCATAACAGTTGATTTGGTTCAGAAAGCCTGCGCTCTGAATTTATGTAGATTAAAAAGAATTCAAATTTCAAAAAATATGCTTGATAGAAAAAATATGCCCGGACAGGGTAGATTTGTTTTTCCTACTTCTTTAAAACAAAGTACAGGATTATAATGTAAAAGAAAAAAAAAATCAGTCTAAATGATCACTGATAAAATAAAAAATAAAAAATAAATTGGTTGAGAAAATAGCATTCAGACCTGATGTGTCATTTTGGAAAGGGCAAAGGCACCACATTCCTTTCTTCTTGTTTAAGGGCACCTCTGTGATTGTGAAGAAGTTGTACTATTGGAACATTCATTTGAAGGAACACCAAGGCAATGACTGGAAGAATCAAGGGCTGGCACTTACACTTATTTTGATTGCTGCAATTGAATTAAGCACATGGGACTGAAGATCCATGACAAAACATAACAAATTTTTGTTCTCACTAAAACATTACCACAAAATCATGATGAAATTTTCTCGCTTCAGTTTTATGACAGGTGTAATGTATTAATTGAAAACAAGAGGATGAAGAATTCATTTGATCATACACTGTACGTACTCTTCCCCCCAAACAGTGAGGTATTTTTCTAAACCTGCAGTGAGGGCAGCTGCCAGCAGATGCTGACATAATTTTAATATTTCAATTGTCTTTCAAATCACATCAGACACACTGGTCAGCTCATTATTATATTGACTGGCAATGAGGTAACTAGTGTACGTCTATTCCCCCGAGGGACTAGGCCGAGGGAAATAGGTCCCTCTTCTGGTCACTCACAGGCCCGAGGGGGAATAGACGTACACTAGTTATCAAATTATGCCAGTAAATATGTGTTTTATAACACACCTCCCCAAAAATTAATATGAAATAAAAAGAAATGTTTCACTTTTAGGGCTTGAGGGCGCTGTTACCGGGCACTACATGTATTTTCAAAGACTAGTGCCCGCTCGGGTACTGTTCCTGCAAAACAGCCGCGCGCGATCACTAGCCTATATTAGTTCATCCCACGTGACCATGTTTCAGCCAACCAGAATACAGAAAAAGCAAGAGGTGTGTTATAATCCATGATATCCTAAGCTCGATCATGCCACATGTCCTAGAAGAGGTGTCAATCAACAGGGGTCAGTGATTTGGTTAGAAGGGGGAAGGACAAATCTCTGTCAGCATCCTTTGTAAAAAGCGGTTTCCCATTTGTCAATGGTACATGTAGATGAAACCAAATTAAGCAAAGCTCAAATTAACCCAGGCAATACCTGGGTATGTAAACAACTCACTTGGATAAAATCATTTTTGGGAAAAAAGAGAGCAAATATTCAATAAACCCTTAAAATTTACTTAAGAAAAAAGCTCGCCAGCATCTAGTGCTGACAACAAACAAAAGGGTCGTTGCAACCAAAGGGTCACTCACTGCAGGATGCCCTTTAACCTCAAAAGAGCTATATATGCAGAGACTTAAACTATAGGCAATTATCATAGTCTTCTTTTGATGTTATCTTTTGAAAACCTAGCACATTACTTGTAATTGTACCTTGCTTTGTACACACAAACACAGGGCAGTTAGCGTAGGCCCAGTAATCACTGTACTGGACATTCAGCACACAAAGGTCCCTATAAGGATTGAGTGGGTGTGTTATGAATGCAGTGTGTATGGTGCGCATGTGTAGGTGGGTTTGGTCCCTCTGCTTCTAGTATACATGTAGCATAGCCATGACCTGCTCTGTAACCTACAATGTGTGCATCCTGTTTGGCATCACACCTTGCGTAGGCAGTAGGCAGTCGCAGGGATAGTAAGCTCAGTCTCAGCATATGAGGCACTGGTGTTACATGTAGTGAAGGGTGTGTTCAGTAGCAGTAGCAGGAAGACTGGAAGCATCTGTGTGGAGGTGTAATGTAGAAAATTTGATGAATTGGTGAATCTCATGTGGATCTAGTCATATTATGTGTAAGTGCTATTTATCTTTATAGTATGTATTCGTATGCAGTTTATTTTTTACCATGGACAGAGTGTGTTCAAATGTATTCATTCAAGGATTTGAAGTATGTGCAGCGCACACCAAATGTTCATGTAGCGCATAATTAATTACCACCTAATTCCATTTTGATGTTTGTTTGTTTTGTGATTACATGTTAGCAACTGATGCTTTCATTTTTTGTGGACAACACATTCTGAAAACTGCACGGGAAAATAACTTTTCATTTTTAAAGCCTAGAATGAGACAGACTCCGATCAAATTTGTGACAGAGGCTAAATATTTTAAAGTGTAACAATTTCTTGTAATTTGAATCAGTCGCCCAAACCGTGGAGGTAGAAAATACTTGATGTTTTCAGTAAAAAGTAGTTTTTTTTTTCAAAACCATTGAGCAGGGTTTGAATGTTGAGAAAATATCCACTTAACAGGTCTTGTACCACAGCAATTTTACAGGTCCCGAAATATTGTTTACAAGACCCCAATTGTTTGTTTCTTTTTATGCTGATCAATGGTCTAGAAAAATCTAAGTACACACGATAGTAAACATTCAAAGGAAATATGTTTGCTTGGAAAATAGTAGACTTTTTTGCCATTTGTTCAATGGGTAAGCCCTCATTACGAGGACTTCCAACAAGATTTGCTTTTTTTAAAAGGATGAACGGAGAATGGGAACACATTGATAACTAGCCTTGAAATGCAGCCTCATAATCAATTAACGAACTGTTTCCTGTCGCCACTCTGGCTGATCATTATAGTTGAGCTTGGCTGGCAAATCATTTTAATTTGTGTATTGTTACATAGCGGAACAGTCTTGTATCATGTGCAGATCCAGGAGGCGTGGCCAGGGGGTCCAGACCTTTCCCTGCTCGTGGAGACTTTTCGTTTCTTTTTTATTTTCTGTTATTTGATAACTTTTTCACTTGTTGGTTTCTTTTTGGAAACTTTATGCAATGCTGCAGCTGCATCAGAGGATTTTTTTTAAAATTTTTTTGATCTTTTTCCTTTTGCAAACTTTAGACTTGTGCCATCAGCCAGTCACATTAGTGGCCTCAAATTTGTATTTATTTCTGGCTACACAGTACATTCCTAAATGGCCGGTTTGGGACATACCCATCGCGACCTTCCAGTAACTTGTTCATGTTTTTGTTGTTGAAATTCTCTCTCAAACCCACTTGTAATTCAGCTCTGGATAAAAGCATACAATACTTAAATGAATAATGATCGATTTGAAAAAGTAACTAAAAGCTCACTTTTAATCAAGCTGATACTTATTAAAAGATTTTTCTGAAAACACTTTCATCTAAATATTATCATTCCCTGATTACATACATTAAATACACTGTTTGCAGGCTCTCATAAATTAGTGAAATAATCAAATTACTAATGAATTTCACAAACTTATTAAAAATAGATCAACTGTTTTGCAATTTTTCTTGGATCTTCAAACTCATGATATCCAGTTTTAAAATTGATGAACTTATCACTTGTTGGTTTTAACTTTTTGAAAGCACTGCAAGCTGCTTCAAAGCATTTTTGTTATGTAATTGTATGTCTAACGTGGTACAAGGGCTATCCTGTTGGTAGAGTCATTGCATCACATGTGTGCTACTTGCCCAAAACTTTTCGCTATTTCCAGCTCCAAAGCAAGCATACGTTTATGACAGAAAATGCCAGCTTTGTGTGTAATATTACCCAAAATCACCTATTCAGTTCAAAAAAACTTTCTACTCTGAGAAGACCTTAGGCTACATGTAGAATGTATGTAAACTACCTTAGAATTTCCTTGCATAAATCATCAAAGAAAAACTTGCTCAGATAAAGTACGTAATGAGCTTCTGGTAATCAGTGGAAAAGTAGCCAGTTTGTTTGAAGTGGTCGTGGCTTTCCAGTGGAACTATGTCGTACACAGACTGGATAATGTTTTACAAGGGCGTGGCTTACAGTGGAACTATGTATGACGTACACAGACTGGATAATGTGTTACAAGGGCGTGGCTTACAGTGGAACTATGTCATACACAGACTGGGTACTGTGTGTGTAGGTGATGGTTATAAATGTATCATCCCATCCAAAAAAGTACACTAAATAAATGGTCCAGCTGGCTATTTTAGAAACAAATAGCATCCCTTAGGTTGTGGATCAGAGAAGAAGCTGATGGACTAGTGAAAAGACGAGCCAACTTGTCACACTTAAAATTTAAGCGATATTGTAACGGCAGTTTCAATGGTCCAGCAGAGATGCCAGCACGGCTCCGGGGCACCACATTTTATTTATAATCTGATGTTAAAGACAAAGAAGAGTGAGGAGCCAACTGTGGATTTTAAAAGGTAAATAAAACAGACACTAAAGTTGAGTACACATTTAGAGGACATGGGAAGCCTTTGATAAGTCAGTGAATAGCACCCAATGTGTCAAGGTCTCTCCGTCCGTGTTGGCTTAAACACTTCCTCATATCAAGTGCAAGTGTAATGTATCCCTGCATACATTGTATCTGATAGGCCCTACATTGTACATCCTACAAAACATAAAGATGGTTGATGTTTTGAAGGGTAGTCAAATCCCTGAGTGCAACTCCTGCTGATTGACTTACATGGAATGTCCAAGCTCTCTCCATCCCATTACTTAAGATGTAGGCATCTATTAATCAATTCCATATTCTTTAATACAGCACAACATTATTCATATCGATCGTATGAGACAACATTATGCAAATCTTGGATATTAATAAGGCATACATTTATCAACCGACTTGAAATGGTTGAGTATGCATAATGCAGGCGTGATCATGAAGGCTACGGAGGCAAGCCCCTCCATGCCTTTGGTCATTGCTTTGGTGCCCTTTGAAGCGGTTCCAATAGAAGTTGAAGTTTCCTTTACTAACTAAAGAAAAACTGCCTTGCTCAAAACATGTTTTGTACAAAAATGAAGTACCATGTAATGTATCTTGCCTGCAGTGCACACCATCACTGATGAGGCCTCACCCAACCATTGGTTTTATTGCATACTCTCCAGCCCACATATTTTACGTTTTGTGCAGTTAGTTTCCATACATTTAGATGTTTACTAATTGCGGTGCACAACTTACATGTATTGCAGATTAATGCAAAAAGGAAAAGTGGGTTCTGCATGAATTAGTTTACAACTAAAATACACTGCCACCAGGGCTGAATGCCACGGTTGGACTACTTGCTTTATGGTTGGACCATGGTTTTTAAAATGCTTAGTGCACAACTCTTTGATCATCAGTTGCTGAAAGATTGTGTACTTCACTTTAATCTTATCATCTTTAAAAATAATTTGCGTGTCGTGTAAATTTGTAAAAGTATTTTGTGTGGGCTAAAGAGAAGTTTTGCTTACAACAAAACTGCTATATATTTAACTACTGTACATTTGTATGTATGTACCTAAGGGCACATAAACAGGTGCACACACTAAACAATTAATTAATTCATTCATTCATATAACATTTATTTCCATATCACAGAAAGATGAAAATGCAGAAGTGCATGCAGGAAATAGACAATTATACTAAGTAAACTAACAAAAGAGGCATGTACAAAATGGCCATAATAAACAAGAAATTAAAGAGGAAGTGATATGGGGGTGTAACCTGGAAAAATGGCACAGTTGAATAAAAGTAAATAAGAAAAACGCTTATTATTGGGGAACTCGCTTGCTAAAAAAATAAGAACAACCAGGATCGTTAGGAAAAGGTTGCGAACTATTCTTAAACAAATTGGGACAGAGAAAGAAAATAGGTTTACCTCCAAAGACAAAGTGACTGATTTAATTTCTCAAACAACTTTCCGATGTGATCCAGATAATAACAAAATAACAAACTTTAAAAATGTAAAATAAAATAAAAAGTTTCAAACGAAACAATTGCTGAGAGAATGTCTTCTTAAAAAAAAAAGTAAAATCGCCTAACGAAAACCAACACAGCACTAAAGTGAAATACAATCTACAGACAATCAAACTTCTACCAGAACTATTGAGCGGTATTGGAAAGGGAGAAAGCAGCTGTCCAGTATAGGTGTTGTTCGCTGCTCACCTGCTCACTGACTAGCCAAGCACATGGCCACTGTCAAGCACATGGAGCCCAGAGAATGGTCTGGTGGTTTTATACAATTTACTAAAATATGCACAGTGGACTTTGGGTACTAGACACAGAAATCTGGTGCTCCTATAAAATCAACTAAAATATATACAGTGAACTTTGGGTACTACATGTAGACACAGGGGTGCCACTCCTAGGATCACTTGGCAAGAAAATAAAAAACATTAATTCTCCAAGGGGGAACTCACACTATAATAAGACAGTGGAATTTCACTCCCTTACAGGGGCAAATTTATGAAAGACAATGTAAATTATACATGGGGCATGTACTTCAAATAGATTCGGTTTATATTCATATTTTGTGTAGCCTGCCTACATGTATGTCAGAGGATGCCATTTGAATTTGAAGCAGTTAAGTCTGAAGTTTCCAGTATCAAAGCTGCTGGGAATTCTTCCTACATGTTGTACATAGTTTGTAAATTTATGATTGGTGAAATGCCCCAAGATAAACCATTATGGGAAACACTTGCTGGTCACCTGCCAAGAAGTGGCATGATAATGATTCCCAAAGCAGATAGTGTTTCACATTCCTCCCATTTTAAATTGCACAATGTTGTGCACATTATGAACATTTCTGTTTCAAGTGTAATGCTCAGCACGGCAGTAATTCTACCCCAACGCAGATACTTTGTTCTTTTATGGGCATTAAAGTGCAAGGCGGAATTTGTTGTATGAAATAGCCCCTCAATAAGGGAAATTTGTAAATGTAGGACACCAAGGCAATGACTAGCTGAGGGCATGAAGGCAATAGACCGATCCATTAAGCCCCGCCTCCTTACGAGCTGACCAATCACAGCCGCGAAACCCGATCACCATTAGTG
>JAUELU010086039.1:0-15710 GCA_032357145.1 Evasterias troschelii
CGCAGTACCACCCAGGTACCACCGCAGTATCTGCTGCCACCAAGAGTTCAAGATCGGTGAAGGATTGGTGTATAGCATGAAGAACAACTGACCAATAATACATATTATTTGCTTTAGTTGTTTTCGCTTGACAGGCTCACTGTAATTCTGCTATGATCTTTTATATTCTTTGACTCAGCAGATGTTCTTTATGTTATTTGATCCACTTGATTACAATGCTTTTATTAATGTCCTCATATTCGGGTTTTTTACTATATATTTTTTTATTATTAAAATAGTCTCAATTTTAACTTTTATACGACTTCTCTGTCGATATTGTTATGATCGGTTTTTGTTTGTTTTTTCTTAATATTGTTAGTATGTAAATAACCGTGACGTTGAATTGATTTTCTAAACTGTAAACCAAAATCCTGGCAAACGTTATTTATAAGTTTAACTTCACTAATAAATGGTTGTATAGTACTTACACACAAAACGAAAAGCGGTAGCCTATGGCTGATGTTTTTTGTTTTTGTTTTTCAGATAATTGTGCTAAAAAAATAATAATAAAAAAACAACAACAACAAGTCAACGTAATTTCTTTAAGTTTACATAGCGTCTACTTTCCCAACTCTTTTAAAACCAAATTTCAATGTCACTGTGATTGTTTTAAACAGGGCGATTCTCCACAGAACGAAAATGAAGAGGAAAAGAATAGCACCGAGTTAATTGGTAAAACAAAAACAAGAACAGAGGTATAACAGTTAAGCTCACAAACTACACTTCGCACCTCATTGATTGATGCAAAAATATATTTAGTACATTCGCTCTTATGTTAACCATAAACTAAACCAAGCGACTAACCTTGTGTCCGTTTAAATGTTCCTTCCTTATTTTTTGTTTTTAGTTGAGCGCGATTCGAAACCAAAACTTGTAAAAGTAGCAATTATACAAAAACTACGAAAATTATGGGGAAAATGCGAAATTAAACTCGAAAAACTAAAACAAAAACAAAAACAAAAACAAACGCATTTTTAATGAAAGTTAAGCCCGGTTCTCATTTGGTTAACAACAGCTGGAGGGTATTACACGACTATTATTGCTGTTGTTTCTGTTCTAGTCTTCTTTGTTTGTTGTAAAACAATACTTTGGCCTTGTTAACTGTTGTTGTTTGTTAATTCTTTTGGGGGAGAGGGGCTGGTTTTTGATCTGGTACTTTTGTTAAACATGACCAATCCCTTTTTTACACTCCGTGATATCATCAAAAACAATTCACACGGTTACACCCTCGCTCAATGTATAAGTGACAGTTTGATATTTGCATGTTATTCATTTTTGGGGGAGAACTTAATCACTTTTAAACCCAAAGCATTAGATATAGACCCTTGTGACTATATAAAATAGATTATAGCAAAAATTAAACTGAAATTAGCCCATATTTGTCTTTATTTTGTTATAACTTACCTATACAAAATGTTTAATTTCACGAGTTAATGGTAATTAGGTCCGGGGCTAAGTAATCGCTATACAATTCCTATGGGAACATCGGGAGAGCTGTTCCGTGGTGCTTTTTCCAGTAAATAAAAACAACCCCGATGGTAACAGGACGGTTGGCATGCTATTTTGCTTGGTTTGGTTGTGGAATATGGGTTTTTTCAGATAAAATAAAATGGCGGAGTACTGACTTTTTGTTTAAAAACTATTACTCAATAAGTCCACCATGGCACTGTGGAGAGTTTTAAATGACGGTTCAAATAGCGCACACTCAGTCAAACTGCTATATACACAGCAAAGGCTATGTTCACTAGCTATCTGTGATATCAAAATTCAACGCACTTAAAAAAAGACCAATATACCTGACATTGCTATAATGGCTCCCGTAATCCGTTTGAAATGATGGTATCGTTATCACTCACAACCACTGACTCAAATAAAATTACAATAAAGAAAAACTCGGTGTATTTACCATATTTATAAGTGTTATTGTTTACTGTTATGAAACTGGTTGGTCTGTTCTGCCTAATACTGTTAGTTTATTTACATTTCTAGAAACGCTTTTGCAACGCCACTTCATTTCTGCTCATTTTTGTGAAAGCTTTTGTTGTTCACGTCTTACAGGAAATCATAATAATTCATAAAAGACTGACATGTACATTTTGTTCACTTTATTAATGATAATTGTTAAAAGGTGCAGCGCCCTCTTGTGGTTAAATACAGACATACACTGGATAACCTTTGACGTAGAACCCAAGAAATATAGCATGTTTAATAACTTTGTTATAAATAAGACCAAACTGTGACGATAAGTATTTTAAAACGTGTATTTTGCTTGACATTGAACCAATCCACATGAGATGTATGTATCAATCCCAATTTACGATCTACTCGATGTTAATGAAAAGTTATGAAAAAATACAATATTTTGGCCTCGTCAAAGTACAACTAACCGTTATTGTTTTCATTTGTAGATACGGTTGTGATGTTTGCAAATAAATTGGATTCTGATATGATAATTGTACGTTCAGATATGCCATTCAGCTAGGATATAACATCCCTCTTCATCCTGTTGGTTAAATTTTCTCAAAGTGCAGTGCCAGTTTCGAGCTCTCGAAACGATATAATAAGTATAAAAGGGGGCACTGTCGTCAAGATCAAAACAGGCGTGTGGATGTGCTTGGAAACAATTAACTCTCACACTCGCTTTCTGTACGCACGCGTTCATCATCTGTTTCATAATTATACTGATGGTGCGAGGGTGAAAGTTCATAATAAATACACGCCTGCTTCGATCATGACGACAGTATAGTCCTACCACTTTAAATTATGAAATGATACGTTGAAAAATACATTTTCAAAAAACAAAAATATATATATAAACATTATTTTCAAAAAACTACCCTCCATAATTTATAAATTGTATATATTATGCAGGCATTTAGGCCTATATACGGACTTTCGTATGAGAGCATTCGAAAAATGTTTTCTAGATATATGTCAAACCTATCAAGACCTACCAGATCTGCAAAATACCAGAAACAAATTGTGTCGCACGCTGTATTGCACCTAACTGTTTGCATTTAAGACCAGGGGAGCATCTAATATTGGTAGGCATGACAACTCTACAGATGCTGTGCCCTTTTTGGCACTTAAAATCCTGCGTCAAGCAAGGTGGCGATCGTAGTAGGCACATGTTATTGTAATTATCAATAGCAAAAGAACCGTTCGATTAAATCTAGTCATACTCCATGTAATCCTCTATTAGAACCTCCACTTTGATCACCGACGTTGAGTTCATTAAGTAAACAGGTCACCGTGACCCTTCGATGTTTGCCGGCTGCAGTCCCCTTCGACATGTCCACAACTCCCCCCAAAAGTAAGTTGTATACGCTGAAACACCCACAGTTTTTCGCTTATGCATTTTTTACACGAACCCTGCATTTTATTTGTAGATAAGTTCTACAGCCAACTATCATCAGGCTTTTATACAAAGTCTTTCTATCTTGGGAATTACCTTGGGAGCACTCCCAGACAGACTTAATTTCCATATAATTAAAAGTGCCTTCCGATGATGCGAAAATATCGAGTATTGCTCTTTTGGGGAGGCTCGACTCCCAAGGTTTTAAAGTGGAAGGGTCACTTCAAACTCCAATGGCCTTCCTCGTGCATATAAACACATTCAAACACAGTCAATGTGAGGTCTATTAACTATCGATCAGTAGATGGTAATTATGGGTTGAAGAGCATATCGCGGTATCAATCAATAAACTAAACTCACTTTCATTGAAACATAATTGGTTTTCCATGTTCTGTTATACCAACAACAACAGTGTCAGAGGAGGAAGAAAATCATTGTCAACACCAGCAACCAAAACCAGCCTAGCAAGCGTCTGGCCGGGGGTGGGGGGGGGGGGGGTTGGCGGTGAAAAGGGTGCACCCAATTCTGCTCTATTTGATATGGGGATTCCCAAGGCCCTTCGAGTTATTCCCCCTCCAAATAAAAACACCCCTAGACCTACACCAGTATAATTTGCCAAAGGTCTGTATGAGCATTAATCTTGAAAAATGTCCCTTCACTCCTCGGCAAATAGGGCAATTATTCAGGGCCCATGTCATCTAAAACACCTCATGTTGGAAGTCAACAACCCCCAGGTCACAATTTGGCACAATTAAAAAACTGTACCCCTTTTATCTCCAATTTGTTGAGTAAAGGATTGTTTGAGGCCCTAAAACAAAATTATCGACACCGACGCTCTGTTTTCTCCCCATTTAGTGGGGTGCACCCGTAACCCACAAAATAAATCATTGCACAGTTGATGAGTATCCATGGAACACTCTGTAATGACTAGAATTGCAGAAAAGCCCAAGTTTGTAGCTACTTCATTATACTCGCTATCGCCTGCCAACCATTTCTTATTACCTTCTGATATTATTTTGTGTGTGGAATGTGTGTGGTTGCGGGTTGCTATCGACCTCGTCTCTTCGCCATTGCGATTACCGTATCAGTATCTAAATCAGTATCATCAAAATATGACGATTGACGATAGTAAAGGACATGATGCTTTCGGATTGGGCTATTTGGGCTGCAAAAAGCGTTTGTTATGAAATCCATAAGGTTGGAAAGATGTTTTAAAAGTAGAATCTAATGATTCACACAATTAACTCCCTTGAAATTGAGTGTGTTTTTTTTTATTGAAATTGAGTGTATATTCATGAACATGTTCCGCTGTTTTGTAAAACCACATTTTTGACTACACAAAATGGCACCAAACCACAGTGTTCCGCTGGTTACATTTCTAGAGGCAAATTTATTAATTTGGTAATCATAACTAACTAGTTACAGTACATTGTAGGTGTTTTAGCGCATGTATGACAATCTTTCAAAAAGGATGAGGAGAAATTCCAAGCAGCAGCATTTAAACAAAAGGTTGCTTGTTTGTTTGTTTGTTTGTTTGTTTGTTTGTTTGTTTGTTTGTTTGTTTGTTTGTTGGGTTGTTTGTTGGGATGTTTGTTTGTTTGTTTGTTTGTTGGGTTGTTGGGTTGTTTGTTTGTGATTGGTTCATTGTATCAAAACTAAAATGTTTGCATGTAAAAATGCATGAATATTATGATAAAAGATAATATATATGAATTAAAATAAGATATAGGAAAATGAAGTATTAAAGCTCAGTTTATTTAGAACATGAAAATGATAAGATAGTGCAAAGGAAGGCAATTTGCCCAACTAAACAATAGAAGTTTGTTTTTGTTTACGTTTCGATCAGTGTCTTGAAAGTTTTCCAAAGCGAAAGGCATACTGAAATATTTGTTTTTCATCTCATCAGCGTATACTGATCGTAACGGTCTAGTTACATTATCGTCAGTTAATATCAGAGATGGTGTTTTCACGGCAGCAACGTGGCAAAAACAATCCTGTAATGTGGATTGATTTTTGGTATTGATTGTTTTCTTCACTCATTTATCACTTTTTACACCAATGTAGGTTTCCATGGTACCGAAGGCTCAACACGAGGAGTCAAAACAATTATAGCACTCAAGTTTAACTGAGTGTGTAATATTGGTAGCATTAATAGGGTGACGTTTCAGTGTGTATTATGAATTTGTGCGCTGTTGAAGTTCTGCGAGAAGAGCTCCAAAGATAGCCGTCCAAAATGACTTGGTTCCGGGTCTCTTTGTTCCTTCTAGCCGTAGCAACAACTTGCTTGACTGGTACGTATTCTGAATTGTTAATTACAATCTTGACGGCACGCTACACGACGTCTATTTTTATTTTTAATTCAAAGATTGGGAGCGAGTTTTCATAGGCATATACGGTAATTCGTTGGGTTCTTGATGGGGTGTATAAACATCAATCACTGGTTAACTTTGTCAACGAGAATTTGCCTCGATTAAATACTGTGTGAGCCTGGGAACAAAGATATCCAAACAACACACGATCTTGTAGACTTAATAAACGTGGAAAATCGTATTTATTTGTTTCGTATTACAGGGTTTTCCTGTGAGAAAATTAGCACTAAAAAGGCTGTAATGCGTTGTAGTTCGTTTGAGTTTGGTAACATTGTTGGGGTTGATTGTTTAGTTAGGTTTCTCCCCTTTCTAACAACACGACAAAAAAAATGCACATTGTGTCAGTAACTTTACATTGTGTGTTTTTACATTTGCTTTCAATACGAATTATTTTAACAAAATGTCACAAAAGTCCTCGTTTGAAATAGCAATACCAAAGATTTTGTCGTATTTTTGTTTTCTAATTAAATCATTTCGCCTTTTTATTCAGAGGGAGCGCTGGTATGTGTGATTGGTCAGGAACATGTTTCGCTTGGAATGCGACAAATCTGGTCAATTGCTGTGAAGGATCCGTGCGAATGCACAGAGGTCCGACTGGGTGGTTTGAACATCCGGCCACAACCCCGACCCGTTGGTGAAGAGGCTGTCCACTACCTCCCTTTCACCACCAACATCGAGGAGATTCGTAAACATTTTGGTTGCAAAATCGGTATGTTAACTTTGCTTAGTTTCGAAGAAGAGAGCATAGTTATAGAAATATATTGTTTTTATAACTCCAAAATGTCAACCATTTAAATATCTTAGCAATTTACCAAGCAACCCTAAATGTTCCTTATTTGGGGTTTTATATTTTTCAAGACAGAAACAAATATGGCGATGACAAAAGCACCCTAGAAAAAAAAATGTGTACAGCGTGACATTATCTCGATTTGACATTAAAGATCTACTTGAACGAAAACACCCAAAGTAATTTGCCTATTTGAGTTTTTCTCAATTACATGTAATCAGTACGCACTTGTTTATCTTTCTAAAACAAAAGACAAATCTTCAACACAATGCCAGCATTGTTGAACCCCCTTTTGTGGTTACCCTTTTGTGCTGATCATTCTTCGGAGGGTAACAATTGATACGGAAACCAAAGAATGGAAATGCTCTATAGATGTACATTTTTTGTTCTGTTTCTTATTCCTACCAGAGACGACACTGATGACTCCTTGTCAGGATTATAGTCCGGTAAATTATCGTTGGCAGTTGCAAACTTCCTTGACAGCGCCACTGACGGTCGAATACACCTTAGAGGGGAGCGGGTATTTTTACATGACTCCTGAACAGCCGGGAAATGTAGATTACGAAGTGTGTGAGTTGACATTCATAATTCTATTTGTCGTTTTTTAAGTTTTTGTGTGTAGGCCCCCTATTATTTTTTATTATTATTACTAGTATTATCATTAACATTATTACTATCAATTATACATTTCTGTTAAAATGAAACCAAAAATGCGTCATAAGTGAACTTCATCATTAAAGCTCGCAAGCTAAAAGAAACCTGTTATATAAGCAATTAATTAAGAGAATGCTTTCTATGCGAACGATTAGAAACAACCCTTTAATTCCCCTGCCCTCCTCTTCCATGATACGTGTTCTTGATTATTTGACCATGCACCAGCAGCCTTGTACACGATACTTTCGGCTTAATGGTCCATCCAAAGAACAAAGCAACTTGATTAAGTGCCAGAACCGAGAATCCAACAAAATTGCTGCTGTCGACCAAAACTTGAGTCCTGTGAGCTAGACCACTCAACCACTTTCTTGTCCTCTTAAAATAGGAAAACATCACAACTAGAGTTTTATAATCAATTCCTACCATTTGACGTTAGGATATATTTGCTGCTACTTTGAAATTCCATGTAACTTTATTGAATCACTACAAATTGTTTCCTAAATTGAACGCCTGTAAGAATTGTTTGTTGGTGTTTTTTCTGTTTCGCTTTGGTTTGTTTTGTTTTAGAGTTTTTGAATTTTATTATTCACCACTTGTGTTTTATTGTACAGAAATACAGTCACATTGTTATTGTACTAGTTGAGTATCTTAGGAGGGTATCCGTGCAGCCAACCCCCACCCCCACCCCCCCCCCCCCCAAACAAACATACAAAAAAAAAAAAAAAAAAAATTAAAGGACTCTATCGAACAAGTTAAACTTATGTTAGCTTCCGTCTAGGGTCCTATAACACAACAGAGATATATAAAGACTTCCTGGCATTCTAGCGATTTCGATTTTTGTTGTAAAAAAATCTCACACATGTAAGAAATGTGAGAAATAATCAGTGGCAGGTTGGTCCAGCAACTAATTTCCGACAAGTGGATTTTGTTTTTAAAACAAAATCCAAGATGTCGTCCAAAAAGGGCCACAAACATACGCAATATCATAATATAGGCCTATACAGCAACAAACCAAGACAAAACTTTAAGTTATTCATTTTAATTATGTGTTTCTCATTAAAAACAACTATATCGGTGATTGATCTTTATCACAATAAATTACGTCTTTGCCCCCCACACCCCTCAAATAATGTCTGGTTACGCCACTGATCATGTGAGGGAGTGTGTATATCGCGCAATGCAAGGGTTCAATGAACGCAGAAATGGCCAGAACTTTGTGCTTCCTCTCAAATATTTCGTATTCTTTTTTGTTGCAGATATCGGGGCTGACAAAGTTGTCATATATAGGCGACGAATCGGTGGTACTTGGTATTCAAAATTGGATAAAAGCGTGAACACCGTTGGGGCCTTTATCAAGGTAGTCTTCAATGGAAACAACATTGACGTTGTATTTGAAGGGGCGGCGGCTTCAATCGCGGTCAAGTACGTTGATACTAGTCCCCCTCCACCAAGTCTCTGGTTCATTGGTATCTACAATCCAGTACCATCAGATTGGAGTTTCTACAAGCCATGCGACCGTTTTGTCCAAACGACTGTGGAAGTCTAGGGGTTAAATTTAGGTGACCCGCTCCATCGAAATGAGGAATGTCTCGGAAATCACGTCTACTTGTATCAATTAGCCTTTACAAAAGTTGTTGACAATCGAAAATCATGAAAAAACACTAGAAAAACTGATTCCGCGATATACCAGTGGTATTAGGTTAAACAAAACTTGATTTTTCTTGTCGTGGTCTTACCTTTAGTTGAAAAGATGAATAAATCCACAAAAAGTACGTTTTCTTGAGCATGTTTGTACGCATAGCTTCAACAGCTAGCTGTTGTTAAAACCGATTGTCTAAATAAACACGTCGTAAAACATGGAAGTGGCCTTGTCTTGTATTGTAGACTTTTGCATTGCCCGAGAACTTCGGACTGGAATAAGCTACGGAAATAATAATGAATTTGCTGAAAAGTCAGTTAATTACTTGTTAACATGTATATACATAACTAAATTTTCAAAATCTCAGAGACATTCTTCAATTCGATAGACCGGGTCATTGCATTGTTGCCCTTTACAACGATGTGTGTTAATGAAGGTTCATAGTTTGGTAAATACTTTCAAAGGTTGCTGTTTTGCCAGATATCTCTGAAACTTTCACGTATAACTTTTTATTTTGCCTCTAAATGAGCATTACGCTGACAAAATAAATATATGTATACCCAGTACTCTCCCAAGTTATGTGAATGGCTAAGATCCCATGGGTGCAAATCCCGCCTGTGTAATGCACCTCCGTGGGCGATGTTCCCTCATATGTTGTAAAACCGGTGTTAGAACGCACGCACGATGTGCACTTTACATGCGTTCTGTGTCAATTTCATAAGAGCTGCTTAACGAGAAACAAATGTTTGTGCTAACTGTAGAAGACAAATTTGCTTAGGCATAAGCGTATTTCACAGGTGAGCAAGAACATAGGGGAAGCCATTTTGCGCATTCACAGTGGTTTTGCATTGTTACGTCATTCATTTTCGTGCTGTGAGCACCGGAAGGTTAGCACACCTTAGAAAGTTCTCATCGTTCCGACTTTTTAGAAGGTCCCTTAATTTAAAGCCTTTCACAATGTAAAACGAGTACGATGTGTCTACAATAACCTAAAAGTGTAGAATACACAAAATAAACGTGTGCGTCCTAATCATTGTTATTTTTGCAGTAGTATTCGCCCACTTTTGTGTGCAAGAGTCGTAGATTTTTAATAATCATTGCTGCTTGTGAGTGAATACAAAAGTGTGGTAAAATATATTTTGTTAAATTAACCTTAATGTGTATACACCTAAATACACCAAGAGTATGCACCCAATTTGGAGTGGTCAGTCAGTTTGCAACAGTTTGATTTTACTCGGTCATGTCCAAAACCTCTTTCTGTCTTACAAGTAGTTACAAAGTAGTGGTAACATGCTTGACTGTTCATCGTTATTAATGTCAATCAAATGTCGTTTACGTTTGGCGACATGACAGCGTTATGACTAAAGTAGCTCCACCGTAACATAATTGGATATAGGCCTTCTGCTTTCATTATAAGCAATGCCGTAGTAGGGACCTTGTATGCACGAATGCATGGATCAATACAAAATTAACGGAGACAAGAAACAAACAAACAGTACGCTATTTGTCTCTCTTTCTGTTCTGATAGGCTATACAACATTGTGATTATTTTGTTTCGCTCCAAAAATGAAATAAAATTACACATGCAAGAAAAACCCAAACAGTAAAATAGATTAGGAGCAGGTTAGACTGAGGTGAAAAAGACAAATATTAAAATATTTTGCATACCCAAGTATGATTGTGTAAATGCATACTAATATAACCGTAGCATTGGAATTATTATAGTTATTTCTACTATCGTTAAATTTTAAAATGTGTTTTATTTATTTATTTGAGCAACTCAGATCGTATCAAAAAGTCGATTGTTCTCGCTTACAATCCCTCTTCGTAAACAGTTTAGCTGGTAAAGTTGTTTTAACTGTTATTTTGCATTAGTTAGTAGGCCTAACACTTTAGTATAAACATGTAGGTACACAGACAAAACAAGTTTGAATGCAAAATTTGACTTTATTCTCTGCCACTGTGTAAACATAGCATGTTAAAAACAGTCAGCAAAGAGTTAAAACAATAAAACAACAATGATCACAATTGCAGAGTGTTTGTTAATGATTCATGCTTATAATTATATATATATTTCTTCTACCCCCAAACCATTTTTTTTTACCATGTTATCGTTCGGGGTATATATATATATATATATTTCCATCAGTCAAGTTGTGTATGAATAGGCCTACTTGAATAAACAGTTGTCTATTATACGTTTGGGGATTTAATTACCTCACCAGTATCTGTGAGATACTAAGCTACATTTTACACTGAAAAGACACAAAGGAATAACTTCTATTCAAAATAAAGAAACGCACGTGCGTATATTAATTACTTTCAACGCAGTCCTTTCGTACATAACACTTTATTACTTCATTATAATAATAATACAATAGTTTGGGACGTTGTTTCATCATCATTACTCGTAACCGAGAAGACAATGCAACTGATGTGGCTACATTGTATTCGAGCCGCAGGCATGCAAGGGTGCATTTGGCAGCCAACCACATCGACACATATTATTCAGAAGTACAGCTAGAGATAGAAAGTGTTTGATTTTTTCTGTCCAGAAGGAGAAAAACTGAAGGGCCTGGAGAAAAACTATCGCGGCATAGATGAGAATTGAAGCACTACGCTACCAACAACTAGCCGGGAATCGAACTTAACCAACAGGGCCACAGTGAAAAAAGACGATCGCTCTATCTACTTTGGCCTCACACCACAAAGAGAATGCAACGCATGAATCAGAGTTAACTCCATAATTGAATGTATAATTATATCAATCAAGTAAACTCCATAGACTGTTTATGGTCATATTAGGAATATAAACATCAGGTTTATAATGGAAAGCAGCAATCAGCGAAATGCAAGTGACAGTGCTCTGCCAAGAAGTATGGTAAGTACCTTGACAGGTTTGTTATTTTAAATACTAACTATTTTCCGATTAAAAAAACCCCCTAGTTTGATATAATTACGAGGTATACGTGAATTGGAACGCTCGATAATGAACTTGAATTAACCTTTGCTCAAATTGGCCGGGAAAACCTACACAGTATTTATTGTCTGGTTTGTGTAGGGCATGAGTAACCATGGTAACGACCAAGAAAATCCACAAAGAAGGAATGAATTGGGAAAGAATTATCCTGGACAACCGAATTTATCACCAGACAGCGCAAAAGACAACACACCACACAAAGAACGACCGAGGAAACGCGCAGTAGACTCTGATGCGCAAACACAGGGGAATACGAGTCAGAAGTGCGTCGCGATCCTAACGATATGCGTGGTACTTCTCACAATTGCAGCCACTGTTTTTGCGTTGCTGTATTTTACAGGTTTGGAAGAGTGTTTATTTATGTAGGGAGCCCAAGTGCGCCCTCAGTGTTATATTGTAGAAAGTTAACTTTGGGGTCGTGACCTGTAGATTCACTCTCTTTTCCTTTGGTAGCTTTTAGCACGAGAGAGCACATTATTTTGTTTTTATACCCAAAATTTGAATCGGAGAAACATTACCGACAGATAAGTTGGTTTCTGCATTCTTGTTAGGGATTGTTCTTCCTATGTGGACATAATCGCCCACCTTTCGAAATGAAATGTTCACGGGTTAGTTTAATTGTATATATATCTACATTAATTTAGGACTTAAACAATCGAACTATTCCTCAAACCAAAGGTATATTTTGCCTTTAAGCCCTGTAAAAAAATTGCTGAGCTCACCATTTCTGATATTATAGGTCGACATATCGTGTTAATTTATATCACCGCGAGGACTTCAAAACCCGTACATACCACTGATGACCACAAAGTAGCTTATGTGTTTATTATGTTTGTTTACCAGAACAAACCAGAGAAACAAGAAATCCCATGGTTTGTGTTCTGTGGACTTAGTCACTACAGTCTTCCGTTGAATTGTGTGGCACGGGCCTGTAGGCCAGGAAAAAATATAGAGTGTTTTACACTGACAAGTTGACTATCAATTTTCGTTTCAGGATTTCAATTTAGCAAAATACATTTCATCAATACCTGTATAGGTTTAATTACATTTCTGAAGCCCCCAACACTGTCGCAGTTATTCTTAATCCGCCAGAAGCTAGAACAAGTGGTCCATCAACAGCTGTTGCTGTTCCTAAGCCAGCGAATAATTTCACCACCGATGAAATGGTTTCACCACCAGTCAATCAGACGGAGTTCTCACCCACAGGAATAGTTACCGATCAACCGATCATCCCCGAAACGGCTAGCTCAGTATCAGAGTCCATAACTACAAACCAAGTTTCTGAAAACTCGTCGACCAATGGTTACAGTACGGGTTTTGTTATGCAAACAGGTAGGGTAATGTTCTCTGTCGTTTCACAAATTGAAAGCATTAATAAAAATATAATAATACATTTTATAAAAGAAAGTTGAAGAAACAGTGCATGCCGATTCTGTTTTTTTTTATAATAATGCTCGATGTAGTGGTCGAGCCGTTGAATAGAAAGGGGGTAACAGAGATCATTTTATGAATTTATCCACAAAATGGAGTCGTCCTAGTAGTAATTTAACACATTATATTGTGGTAACACATCTGCTCTAGAAACAGCAAAGGCCGTAGGTTCGAATTCCATCCAAGTTAAATGCCTGTGTGTGGAGTTTATTTTGTTCACAGGACTCGTGTAAACGTTTGATAACACAGTCCTCAACACACACCGGTGTATGGGTATAAAAACACTTGGTGTTATTGATCCCCGATGCAAATCACATAAATCAAATTGTATTTGTTTTATTAAATCACAGAGGTTACGTGTGGAATCGACGAGTTCCAATGTCCAAATGGAGTGTGTCTACAGCGCCACCTTCAGTGTGATCACTTCCCAAATTGCGAAGATGGATCCGATGAAGGTCTGGCGTGTCCAGAAGGTAAACACTTACAAAATTTATTCATACCTTAACCTGCAAGGGAGAGAGCGGTTTCGTAGCAATTTAAAATGGGAATTTTTAGTGCATCTTAAACCCTTGCAGTGAGTGACGCTGGCAGGAGCGACGGTCACAAGTGGGGAAAAAAACCCATAACAACACCCACGTGTAAAAAAAAACCAAACCATAACAACACCCATGTGGTAAATACCAGCCATTACATGATATCCTCCCCTGTACCGTAACACACAGTCTAGAAGGGGTGTCAATCAACAGGGGTCGGTGACTTGGGTTAGAGGGGCTGAGAAAAACAAAACAAAAACATCCTCTTATTGCGCCTGTGCAATGGTTTGTACGAGTGGTCGCCAAAAGTCCTGGACCCAATGAGTTGACTGAAAACATCTGTTCCCATACTAGCTGGGTTCCTTTGATGTCTTGCCGTCATTTTTGTGGTTAGAAAATGGGCCATCTTAAGTGATTTATTATGTGTGCCAGTCACGACTGCCGATCATTGGATTATGTTCAGCCGAAACAGGTGCCTCGTTTGAAGGTTTTAAACTGCCCTTTTGAAGCACTCGCCCTCTATTTCAAATTCTGCATCCCCCAACCCCAACTCCAAAAACCTTATGCATTTCTCAAACAGGCTACAAAAGTACCAAAGCGTTCTAGCCCCTCTAATTGTCTCAGACGTTATGCAAATTGAAACTTCTGCAACACTTTGATGTCATAATAAGAGGGACAACTGGTAGTCTAAAGAGTGACTAGGCACTTTTTTGATAAACTTATTGTTTTCTCCTTTTTAGTTTTTGGTTTTGAAACTATTGAAATCTAAAAAATAAGTAAACAAATTAACTCAGTCAATTTTTAGTTAAACATTTTCTCGTTTTATCTTCGAACAATGCAACAACTTGGGTGTTAAATGGTCTCCCTCTTTTTTGTTATGCTCTGGTAGTTATGGCTCATTCCACATAATTAGCCTACACAATTCATTTAGAAAAAAACAATATATCTATTTGGAGTTTTCAGATATATAATTTATATCTTTTTAGATATCCCAAGTGTGTTCGTACACAGCAAACACTTGGGTTTTAAAAATTTACACTTGATGTGTGTTGTTACTAGATACCCTAAATAGAAACAAACTTAACATCATACGGTGTTTAATTAACACCAATGTAATTATGTTGGCGGATATTAAGTGCTATTTTAACACCAATAGTATAAATTCTGATTTTGTTTATTCATTTATTTATTTTTATTTATTTTTTTTTTGGGGGGGTATCAACAACAATTTTAACACCCCAGTTTTTTCAGTGTATGTTCATATCTTTTACAAAAGCTAAATGTTTTTTTGTTTATGTCATAGTCGTGACAGGGGAAAACAAACACCACCTCAGTTTGGGTTGGCCGTGTTTCATTATTCATTAGATTTGTGTTCTGTGGACAAATTTGTGTGCCTCTCCGGTAACGAGTGTATTCCATCAGTGAACGTTTGCGACCACGCGCCTCAATGTGCTGATGATTCAGATGAAGAGGACTGTTATAACGGACCAGGTAAAGAACACATAATCACCATTCACAAACTCCCGATTCCGGGTCATATACTGGTTTGAAATCCGAGTCAGTTAAGATTGATCCAGGAGTGTACACAAACATTAAACAACAAATCAAAAGAATATGTGTATAAATTGTGGAACAAGCTGCTGTTTGCTATCAGGGAAGCGCCATCTACTGCGACCTTCAAGCGCCAACTCAAAACTCAACTAAACTGCGCCAATAAAGTATCTAAACACTTACAAATGGTCAGATTTATCGGAACCTCAAATAGTATGCAAACAATGAATTAAATTCACAGTTATCTTCTGCGCATTTTGACACCTCTTTTGTTGCGCTGCGATGTTGTTGGGCAGATTTATGGGCACTTGAGTGGCTTAAGGTCGAATTTCAAAAGTTGCAAAAGCCCCTATTCACCCCAATTCCAGAAGG
>JAUELU010086064.1:0-15699 GCA_032357145.1 Evasterias troschelii
CTGCTGTGCTAGCTAACAGCGAAGCCTCGTGTGAACGCAAGGTAAATTTTAGCTAAGTCGTTTGGCCAAGTGAACCCTCGCTGAGAATATTTCGCAGCTAAGTTAGCAGCGAAGTTAGCTACTCGTGTGAACATGGTTTGCCAAGCTCGCCTGTGCATTGTTTGCTATGTTTGTTTACATAATACCCACTAAGTATGAGCCACTTGACTTCAGTCGCCGATCGTGTCTATTGGGGATGGGGAACCCCTACCCTAAAGACCTCTAACCCCCCCCCCCCCCCTGCCTTACCCACCCAAACCAGCAGGCATTATTCCAAGCACTTTAGAAAATAAGAAGTAGATAGTTATACCACAGTATAAGTCAGTGTTCTGTGAAGTCCTTAGCTCATACCCCCCCCCCCCCCTCCCCCACTGCTGTACCCAATGTTGTCCCCTTTGCTGAGTTACTAAATGTTGGTAAACATGTTGTTAAAAAACGTATATTGCTTTTGCACTTCTCAGCCGCCTATCTCCTCTTTTTTCATAAAAATTAGTGGTTTTATTGATGAAAATTGACTTAGGCTTAAAACAGATAGAGGATAACACCACGATGAGTTTGTGGGAAAAGCTATTGGAATAGCCACTTTTTTCTACATTTCAGCATAGCGACAACAGGCACAATAAAGGCCTAGAAAGAACGATTACATAAGTAGAATTATTTACATGCAAATTACAGGAACAACTTGGCGAAGCTTTGAAGTCCCTGTATTGTATAGTTGCATACGGCAATCCACATAACTGCTATTGGGGTTTGTACATTGTATGTAAATCACGAGGTTTGTGCGCTGTTTTCAAAGCAATGTACACGATTGAACACCGCATGGCCATTTCTGTACTGCGGGCCTACTGGACCACCACGGACAGGAGGCAGTGTATTTCTTGACTGTACGGGAGGCAGTGTTTTTCTTGGCTGTACGGGAGGCAGTGTTTTTATTGGCTGTACGGGAGGCAGTGTATTTCTTGGATGTTCGGGAGGCAGTGTATTTCTTGGCTGTTCAGGATGCAGTGTATTTCTTGGCTGTACGGGACAGGATTTAGTCGCAGTTCAGCTTTCATTGGTCAGGAGAATGAAGTATCTTTTAGTACAAAAAGGTGCAGAAAACTGAGAACGAAATTCCATGTTCGAGCCCTTCTTTCTAGTACCCTAGTTAAACTTCGGTGTTGAGCACGCGAGTGGCTTTAGGAGAGAACTCTAGGTGAATTACTGCAGACTGCACTGCAGTCGAAGCTTCATGACTTAAAAGCTAGGCTAACATGATGTTCGAGCACAGCTCACCTTTTCCAGCGAATTTTCGGCTTTTCTTTACTTGCTGGGGAAATGTTGGAGAAAACTACTGACAAATTGCCTCGCTTATTAACACCTCTGAACTGGGACTTGTAGCATTGGTGATAGGGGTTGTTTTCTCCAAGTAGCCTAAAGATTTGTCAACGGCGAAACATCGATGGACAACTACGGAGCGCCTAAAAGGGACAGGTAAAAAAACTTTTAAGATAAAGATAACATTTTATACTATAAGGCTAAAGTTTTTGTTACTCGGGAAAAGCAAAGGAGTTTCACTATAAACATGAAAACATGTACCTTAAACATGTCTCATTGATGATACTTGGAAACTAAATGGCATACCAAGGGCTCCATGGCCGGCTACTCAATTATATCAAGAGAATTAAATAATATTTTGTTACTTCGTTCCCTAGAAATAATTAATTTTGTTCCCTCAAAATGTTATTTCGTTGCCTTGTTCGAGGAACAAAATGATTTCGAGGCAACAATTTGTATTTTGATGGATACAAATATTATGTTGAGGAATATTGGAAAATTGCATTGTTTTTGTTTACCTTTTCGAATTTTGTTCTTGTCCCTTTAGGAGGTCCGAAGAAGACAACTTTATGCTGACTACCTGGTACGAACCTAGACCGTTAAAACGACGACTTGTGAGGCGTTGAGGTAGGCGGTACCAGCTGGTGAACAGCTCCCGTCTTTCAGATGAGATTGCAGTTGAAGATCTATGGATTGTGTAGTTTTCGTGTGTTGCCTGTGGTTCTGGATGAACATTGGAGGTCACCTAAGGACCAAGGTAGGGACAAATTGCTGTATCCGACCAGCCACTTTTCAATTAAAAGACCATGCATTTTGGCTAGCGTGTGGTCTAAATTTTAGGGGGCACAAGGGGTGCACCAGTTCGCTATAAGAAAAACTTTTTACTGTGGTGTCCTTGTTATCTGAAAAAAATTGCATTGCCTGACCATGTGCACTTGCTCACTTTTGTGGGATTTAAAAAAATTTTTAATGAACAATTGATCAAAATATTGACAAAACTAAAGGAGGTCGGATACCCCAAGTTTGTCTAAATGGAGAAAAGACCAAGAGACAAGTGAGAAGACTGCGAAAGGTAGACGAAGATCTAACCCGTTCTCTTGCAGAGTCCCACCCCTTTTGTATCCCCCTCTCCCACTACAAGATGTTCTACAAACTTGTTGATGTTGTCCCTAACATAGCTTTCAAGGTGACGTCACACTGTCTCAGCTTTTTCCTTGAGTGCATATTGGTCGAAGCCGATGATGCTTTTTAATTAGAAGACTAGTCCACCAGGAAATTTCCGCCGGGGTTGAAACTTCAAGTCGCCAGTTGTCATTTTTGGACTCATTGTCATGAACTTGTAATTCTATCGTAAAATATATAAATAAAAGTGCCAAATACAACACAAAGCGATTCTTTTGATTAGATTAAATTGTTTGAGTAAGTAAGCAAAACTAATGTATGGTTGGATTACTCAAATTTCCCTTAGAACAAATCTGCCGAGTGCGCTTTGCACTCTGGGCACCCACCCCCGCATTCTGAAGTAATCTCACATAACCTGCATTAAAAATATTCATGTCCAATCTGCATTCATTTGATGGTAAATGTTTGACAAGCTAAATTAATATTTACATATTCCTGATATCAGCATTGCATCAAATTCTGAATGCAGTTAGCTTTAACTTAGCATAAATGTCACCAAGTCCTTTTCATTTCAATTTAGAAGACAACAAAAACAATGTAACCCTCATTCTGTAACCCTCACTCATTTGGAAAGCAAAGTAAAAAATAAAATAAAATAAAATAAAAACCGTAGGCTAGTGTATAGCAAACACAAATGAGCTGTAGTTTTGCAAACTGCAAATCTATTTTTGTTGGGAATAATTTCCCCAAACCATTAATTGTTAAAAAGTAGGGAAGCATAACAAAAAGGAGAAAAGAAGAATGACAAAAAGAGGAAAGAAGAATGAAAAAAGGAGAAAGAATAAGGATTTCTTTTCCTGAGAAAGCAGAGTGGTCAGCCGTTGCAACGATGACACCAGCAATGCCTAGGTTTGTATGAATGGTAAGATAGTGTTGGCCTAGAAATTAAGAGAGTGTTGGCCTAGATATTTACTAACTCTCCACCCTTCTAGCAGATTCAGAGGCAACGTGAAAGGTTCTAGTCTAAACTTGAGCAGACGATGATGAGTCTTCCTTTGATGTCCTTGATGCATGACCCGAGGTCAGCAGACGTCAGGGACAAAATCAGGTAAAGTATCTGGGTAAGTGTGCAAGAAAATAACATATTATCTCCACAGCTTCAAATAACTTTTCCTCCGAAGCTTCAAATAACTTTTTCCCCACAGCAACTAATAACTTTCCCTCCACAGCTAATAATAACTTTCCCTCCACCTGCAGCTTTTAACATTTCTCTCGACAGGCTTAACCTCTTTTTGTTTTCCACAGTCTAATACCTTCAGATGATGAGGTATAATCTAGCACTACATCAGCAGGCTGAGCAGGTTCAAATGAAATGTTAATTGCAGAACTTGAGCTGAGATGACAAAACTCTATTTGATATGACTGATGAATGACCTGAGGTTATGAGGTCAATGAGGTCAGGTGTTTGCAGCAGAGGCGACATAATAAATATAGGTATGTATTTGGGTAAGATTGGAAGAAAATTTACCATTCTCTTTGCAGCTTCTAACATTTACCTTTGCAAGCTTTAATATTGGTTTGTTTTGCGCAGTCTATAAACCCATAAACCCATTGTTACGAAGCTGATGTGGAAGGTAATTCATTGGAAGCAACTCTTAGACACCGTATATGATAACAGTTTGGTAAGGAAGAACGGTTAACTCATAGAAAACCCTCACTTCATGACTTGAGATGACGCCAAATGCTAACCTTGTAAAACGGTTTTCTTGCAATTATGCAGATTTAGTTTTCTTCTGAGGTATGATAAACTGGTCAACCTACTGACATCTCAGCCAAGGTAATCTACCAGCAGGTTCATGGTAGTGAAGGCAGGACATGAGCAGACGACAAATTCTGTCTTTGGCGTCTCTGATGCGTGACCCGAGGTAGCGAAGTCAATGAGATCAGTTGTTTGCAGAAAAAGTTAAATTTAAGTAACTGGTTTCTCAACAGGTAACGTATAGTGGGTAAGTTTGAAAGGAAAATAACAATTCTTTCCACAGCCTCTAACCTTACCTCCGCAGCTACTAAAATTTTACTCCACAGGGGCTTTAACATTCTTTTTGTTTTCCACAGACTATAACTTCATTTTCCTGAAGTGAATGTTGTGGAAGGTAATTGTGCATCACTGACAACTCTGAAACACCCTAGATGACCGGTCGGTATTAAAGGTATCAAGGTAGTCTTATGGTAACTGCTTGACTTGTTGTGACCACTACATGCTTTTTTTTCAAGATAACTTTCTTAAAAAGCATCAATAAATTCACAGTAATTTTTGAAACTCTTAAATACATCTCGAAACTGTTTGATATCACTTGAAATTATAGTCTACATCCATGATTATAACCAACAGAAACAATATTATTTAATTAATTATTTGTGATTCGCCATCATCATGACTTTTACAATCATTCAACCAACGCACAAGCAAGCATCTCAATCTAAGAGTTAAAAGTATTGTTTGTGTTTCCCAATTGAAAAAAATGCCCCAATTATTTAAACAATATTCAGCTCGTCTGGCAATTATCAATGCAGAGATAAATAAATGGTCGGGTGCTTGTTTTCAGGAGTCTTGTACAAAGATGACTACAGCCGGAGCTGCTGCGATGTGCCCCGATGCAGGCAACAGGTCTAGAAAGTTAACAAGAGACCGCATGGTAACTTTGAAGTAATTTGTTGTCAAAGTCTTCTTTGAAGTTCATTGCAAAGTTTTGTTGAAGAGATAATGGACTTCACAAAACAATCACTTTTGAAGGCTTGACATACTCAAATTTTGAAACGCCACATTATGTGTTCTTATTGTCTAGTATAATTTTTCTGTAAACAAAATTCATGCAATCAACCAAAGTATGACAAAAAATTGTCATGGAAACACCCCCCCCCCCCCCTTCAAACAAAAAACCCAAAACCCAAACAAAACAAAACAACAATAACAACAATTTAAAGAAAAAACAAACATTAAAACAAATAAACAATCACTGGTATATAATAATTCCAGAAGTGTTGTAAGTGCCCGAAGCAATAGGCTGGTCAACCATTTAATTGAGTATTAATTTCTGCACTAATCTTAATGAATAGCTCGACCATCAAGTAAAGCAATTTTGAACGAACAACTGTGACCAGTTCAGAAGAGTGAATGATTTAGATAGGGGGTGGGGCTGATTGAAGCATTAAAGAACAACCATGCTGACTATCTAGAATCAGCAGACAATCTTTGAGATCTCCTGAAGAGATACTGACAATTTTAGCAGAAATATTGACAACAACCTAAGCACCAGGGTCAGGTAGAAATTCAACTTGAGATTTGTCAAAGTGCATTGAGTGCCTGAAATGGAATGACTGAAACAAATCACACTGAGAAGAACGAAATCTGGTGCATAAAAACAAAGTTGATAGCATTAATAAGTTTGAGGAGATTAGGGGGAAATGCATGAATTTGAACGCAAATTAATAAAATTGAATGAATTTTTGCAGAAAGTCCTAAGAAATTAACAATGTTATAAAAAATTATTTTTGTTATGAAATATCTTGAACCACAGTTTGAGAATTTTTGATGTTGAGGCTACAACCGACGCTTTTTGGACTCTGCATCCAGCCAAGGAGGACTTAGTCAAATCCAGTAAGATGATTATCCACCCACAAGGTCAACTATTCAATTGAGCTAGCTCATCTGGACCATGATGGCGCCCTACTGACTGTATGATGACACTCAAGGATTACACCATCTTAGGGCCTTTTCCAAACCTCGGCTTGGTTGGGCTCAAGCCCTGCGCTTTAGCCTTCATTTGATAAGCAAACCAACAGGCACAGTGCTCCAAAAAAAAAACACAACAGAACCCAGAGCAAGAGCCCAAGACGAGGTTTGGAAGAGGCTCTTAGTTTAATATCAGTTATAAGATAGTAAAATGGAAAATCGAATTCATCACATTCAATTGCAGTACACTTTGGATTTTGACGGACTCGGTGTAGTACGTAAAAGATTGAACAACTTTTCTAATTAAGTAAAATTAAAGATGTGTGAAATTTGTAAGCGCAAAATAGACAGAATGCATGTTTCACATTATTATGCTTGAGTAGAATCCGTTGCTATGCGAACCCTTACCGCACATCACGTCACCATAATCTTAACCCTAATCCTAACTCATTAACCCTAACCCTATTATATTCACTCACTATGTTCATGCATTGACGTCATCTTAGAGATGGTGACGAAACAATGGACTCAGCCAATGAGCTATCTTCTTTTAGCCGAGGGCGCCCTACTGAAATGACGTCATGTGCATAAGGTCAATTAATGACTAACCTTTCACATTCACAATTCAACATGTGCAGCGTAAAAAATCAATGGCAGATACATGCATTTCGTCTAGATTCTTTGAATTCAAAACAACTATGTTAATATAGTGCGTGGTTTCCATATGTTTGTACTAGTTTTTGAAGTTTGACACGTAAAAATGTAATGTTTAGGTAAAATAATCTAGACGTGGTGTCTGCTATTTTGGGATTCAAAGATTGGTGAGCGTGTAATTGCGTTCGTGTCGCCTAAAATGCGCGATGTCAAAAATGGCACAACCAATATTTATTTTGTGGTGACGTCAGGTCAAAAAGATCATTATCAAGCACTTTAAAAAGACAAAATAAATGTTCCTTTTTTTGTATCAATTCGTGGCATCGCCATCTTTGCGGGTGCCCTTTGTACATAATGGTGACAAAATCTCATAAGCCACTTTACTAATAAGGGACCCGACTATTTGGGGTACAATGGACGCAAAACAAGATGGCCGTGTCAAGAATTACGGTTCTCTTATGAGGTGATAACATCAGGGCATTTAGCTCAGTCTGTGTTTAAGAAGTTTGTATAAACTAAGTTTGTTTATTTGAGAAGTAAACATTTTAGTATTAGCTTTTGTATAGCAATGTTCATTATCGTACAATGATGTACCAATAATAAACGATTTTTTGTAGTGTTACTCATGGGCTTCGCTACGCCATAACATAATATGGGTGTTTTTGATTTTTAAGTTTGGCAGTAAAGATAAGACGAAATGGAGCCCATATTTTCACAGTCTTGTTTATATTTTATGCATATGTTGGGATACAAAAAGTGAGGAGACTGGTAGTTGACAATTCCTTTTTAATAATTCACTATTCAAAAAAAAAAGAGAAAAATTGTAAAATTGTAAATAAAAACCGCCTGCATTGATGCATTTAGTCTAATTGTTTTATTTCGTTTTTTAACGTCAAGTAGATATTGTCTCAATAATGATGATCTACTTGCATTTAAGTTTGGGTGGGGTGGGTGCAGTTGCAAAAAACAAAAATTAGAGCTCCTTTTCCTTTCCCTTTGTATAGCTCCAGTCTTATGAATATTATTTTTGAGGATTGGGGGGGGGGGGTTATGATTATCACAACTTGGGGGGGATTATTAAACTTGATGTACCAAGAGCTTGCAGATTTTCACTTCCTAAAATTAACTTAAAGCTCTTTAAATTATAAAGTCCGGTCTAAATACAATTTCAATCTAGATTGGGGTTACCAATATTAAATAAATGTTAAATGGGAAATGCGTTGGACCCTCACTGATTTTAAACTTCGAAAACCGAACTCAATCTGACGAACCAAACGATGAAATGATGGTAAAATTGTATATAGGGGGTTACAATGGGTGCCTCATTTTGTTCTATAGGGGGTCGGAACTTCTGGACAATCCATTTGCATTTCACCCCCCCCCCCCCCTCCAGCTCATTTGTTATAAAGTTCAGTCTAAATGCAGAGAATAATCTACTTATTTTCGACTGCTGTAATTTCGACTGCTGTAATCAAGATATAAAGCAATCACCAAGAAATTGACAATAATTGTAACCCTTGACCCTACTAATGGTTAGATCATTCTCAGGTTTATTAGGAACCCAGCCACAATATTTAAGGGGGTACAAGGGGTCACACCATTTGTTCTCCATGTATCTTCGGGTGAGGGTGACTTCTGGCCCATAACAACTGTCGTTTTACAATTGCAATTGACGCTACCCCCACCCCCTCCTCCACCTGTTCTGCCATTGAAAATTTGATCCATTTGTCACTTTGTTGACTTTTGACTTTTTAAAAAGCATTTTGTAGTTTTTCTTTATTAGATGATCAATTCAGTCCTCATAAAAGTACGGGAAAAGTTACAATTCTCTAATCTCACTTAAAAAAGTGATAAATGCCATTTTATGTGATATTCTTTCAGATTGAAATTTGAAACACGACGTCATAGAACAGTAAAAAAAAGGGACTGTGCATATCAACGAGGAAATTTTATGCAGGCTTTAAAAGGTTGAAATACAGGGAATAATTGTTCTTTTAATTTGCACAAAAATGTATATAGACCTTTGAAATGTGACGTCATCTAACGTTTTTGGATGTTGACAAAAATCGTACTTGAACTTTAAAGAGTATAAAAAACAGTCGCAAATTTCTACCATTTGCATGTGAGGTTAAGGACTTGATTTGTTGATAAGTGGATCACAAAACTGAAGTAAATAAACGTTTTCGCTACTTCTGCGGCTCCAAACTAGTATTAAACAAAACAAATCGTGCGTCTTCACTCCCAGCTCGTCTTTATTTCTGGCGGATAAAGATAGTTTAAGGTACATGACTTTTTACAGTTGGTTGTTCTTCCTCCATGGTTGCTGTAATGGATTGGGTCCTTCATGTCTCTCCCCATTGTGGGTAGGGGGAATATCCCGGGTGGGAAAGGACAAGGAGGGACCAGGAACCATAGCCAATTCCTGAAGGGAACTACATGGGTGATCACCTTGCTGGTTCGAACAAGACTTTGAACCCCTTTAACGCCTGGTCGTCACTCCGACTAACTTTCTGCATAAATTTGTTTCAACTTAATTTCATTTTTAAGGTATTGACTATTTATTCATACATCTTTTTTTTGAAGTAAAATTTTAGGCGAGTATAATTATGGAAGGAAGAGACTATTTCTGGATAGATGACCGAGTTGTATTGTTACATTCAGAATTATTCAAATTTGTTTGTAAACAAAATCGAAGTAAGTAAATTGTTCGCTTTTTTTTCCTATAAAAAAACAGTTGTTTAAACATTGATTTCTTGAAAATGTCAGATTTCGGGGGAGGCCGTTGAGAACAAAAACTGTTTTAGTTCGTCGTATTTTCTGATGGATATTAATGACATGATCAATCCATTTCTTCACATTGTATAAATTTGTAAGTAATTAGGTGTTCGGGCAATCCGCCCGGAACACCTTTTTTTTGGTACGTTTTATTTTTATTGAAGCCTTGCATCTTAAAAACCAAAAGTTTGACTGAGTTGAAACTTGTCTCATAATAAGACAGTGCTACTGACTACGTAAATCTTAAGTAAAAACATGAAAATGTCAATCCTTGTTGTTCGATAAATGTTTGAAATTTTGATCAACTATTACGGGTATTTTTTGATCCGCTGTCAAACCACGGGACACACACATACTACGCGAAGTGTGTAAGTGTGTTACGCACCTCAAGACAGTAATAGCACCAAAGTTCAACTTAATGTAGCGTTACAATATACATATGATTGTACAGAACAACTTCGGTGATCAAAAGGAAACTTTGCATGTACTCAAGCTGGGATGTGTTACATCCAAAAAGTTTGTTCAAATCTTTAGAACCACCATTCTAAAGACTATAAAGAAGTATATAAATCAGAAATGTTTATAACAATTTTCTTTGAAAAACCGAACACCTTTATTTTGTTTCCTACAAAAAGTTACGTCTATAGTTAAACTTAAAAACCTTGTAATGTGACACCTGATGATGTCATCATGACGTAACTGAAATGGTTTCATCTCCTAATGGTTATCTTACTATATGTACAGTTTCAAGTTTATAATATGAGGTTGGGAAGTGGGCTTTTGTAAGCGGACAATCACGGGGGATAAGAAGAAAAAGAAGAAGTATTAAAAAGTAAAAAAAAATAAAAATTAAAAATAAAAACGGAACAGAAACAAAAGGTGTTCCGGGCGGAGTGCCCGAACACCTACAAAACAAAACGATATATATAACAGCAGCTGTATTTTTTTTTTCTCAGACAGTAAAGGCCGCCCAGAGCAACCGGCTGAGGCTCCATCCGTCTTTTTTAATCCACATACCGGAAGAACACGTTTTGAAACTTACTATCAGATCATTATAGACTGTGCAAGTCTCGCGCGCATTCGGGACCATAGTGGTCCCAACCATATGGAGTTTTACATGGGCGAGATTTTATTTCGTCAATTATTTTAGTTTAACGTAGGTTATGACCTAGAAAAGTATACCTGTTGTTTGGAATGTAATACTAAGTGATAACAAAATATGAAAGTAAAACCAATTAAAAAAATATAACGAAGAAAACCCAAGATTTAAACTTGACCTCAGCTTCCGGTTATTGCAAAAAAATAAGAATTTTTGTGCTCGCCTCCGATTATAAAACTTAATGCTGTAATTGCAAAGCAAACCCTTTTTGTTGCAGTCTATGGTTGTTAAGAGGCGTCAGCACCCTCTAAACTGCGATGCGGGTCAATTTTGAACCCGTTTGACCATCACGAATCCGCGTTAGGGGTTTCTAAAAAGTTAACATCAAATAAGCATCCTTGTTTCATAGTTTTAATTTCTTTTTAAATAATCATTTACACACTGTTGTGTATTTTTTCAAAAGCTAAAACTTTTCATAAAATTGTAATTATTTATTTTTGTTGCTCAAATTTAAAACAAATATTTAATTTCAAAAATAAAAAAGTTCTTCGTTTGACGTGTTTTCTCGCTCGGATACGCGCGAGACTTGCACAGTCTAATAGGAGCCCGGAGCTGAAGCCGTGTTGTCGAATATAGGGCAATAACCTCAGCCAGTGATGAGGTAATTATGTAGGTTTCTCACTGGGGTATTCCCCGTCGAGTGAAATATCTGCCTGCGCACTGAGGTCAAGCCATAAAAAGAAAAACGAAACCTTCGAGGCACCAGACTTGGCCGACACCAACGTTTCGAAGGGTTCCTCGGATCGATTTCTTTAAACAAGCCAGCCTGGCCTACACCAAACATCAAAGGTAAGATACTAGTTATTTGTTGTCGTGATACAAAGCGTAGTTTTTAGCTATCCTCGTATTTTGCCGTGTACATTAAACAGGTTAAATTTTGAAGACTTTTCTACTTAGGCCTGTTACTAATTGGGAAAATAGGTGCAGACCAACCAAAAGGACCTGTGGTATAAAAGCGAACACATAGCCTGACGTTTCGCAATACTTTAGCCTTCGAGAAAGACTCTGCTAGGGTCGAAACGTCAGGCCACTAACTGTTTTGTTATATTATTAATTTGGGAATGTAGGCGTAGGCCTTTAGCTTCTTCAGTATAAAAACTATGTAAAACCTAATGTAGGCATAATTGGGTAACTGTCACTCATAATCTGACTGACCCTTAATTCAGTGAGACTAAAAAGAGGGTCATTGGCCTGGAAATAAACGGAGACACAATAATGAACTAAAAATTAACCAAAGAGGGAGGGGAGCAACGGGAGGAGGAAAGAGAAATGTCAAAATATTACTGTTTATTTCGTCGTATTCATCCCTTGCATTCACTAATAATAACCTTTAAATTTTTTGTAATGCTGCCATAATTCACAAGGACAGTACACTACAATAAGTTAAATAATTAAACTGATAGCACATGAACAACAATATTTGACAAATTTATATAAGTGTTAACACAAATCAAAAGGCAACAATTAGGTCCAGGGTGAAGCAACAGCTTTTGTACCCCAGCCTATGGACGGACAGACAAAAGACAGACCATGAAAAGACAGTACATAAACAGCTGTAAGACAGTAATCAAGGCCATTGTTATTAACCAAAATGGATGGGTCGGTTCCTGGGTCGGTAGAAGTAGAAAATTAGCTAGGTATGAGTAAAGGGGGCTAGGCCTATAGCGTAATGCGTCACATATTGATTTCGCCCACGCACAACAGGCTTATCATTGTAATGATAATTTCTTCTCATATTGAAAAATCCCTTTATCTTTGATCCAATGTCGCAATACCATGAGTCAGGTCACCGTAAGTGTATTTCAGAATACAAATGCAAACAGATAAAAAAATAATAATAATAACACCCGGATGTGCGTACTTAACACACATCGGTACTCTGAGTGGTTTGGTGGTTTGTGTTATGCACAAGTCATTCAAAGAAAAAATAGGTTTGTGTCAGTTCGTGATTTTTTGTTAATTTTAAACTTGAGCTTGGTGTGCGCCGTGCGTGACAATGGTGAATGCAACTTGTGTGTCAGGTCGTAAACATGAAAATTCTCACTTTTGTGAAAATGTTCCGTGGCATATTGAGGCGCCAAGTGTACATTTATTTTGTGAAGCTATTACATTTATTTTTATAACATATATAATTCATTATTTCAATTTTGTTTATAAATAAGTTTTGCACTACAAGTAGTATTGGAAAGCTTACATTGTACAGACCATGTCACTAATTAAAAGTAATGTCGATGGAAAATTGTTATATGTATTTTTTGAAATATAATTAATATTTCACCGCGCATATTTATTGTTGAAATCCTTTAAATTTATTATTAAGATATAATTCTATGAATCAATACACATTTATACATAATAATGTCGACGAACAAAAACATGTAAATATCTAAACCCTCTAAATTAGTCTGTATATGCACAATTTTATTTATGGTAAAAAAAAACCGCAACTGATTAGCTTATCCAACAAAGTAGTCAAAACAGCTGTTATTTTTGTTAATATTTTTATGTTGATGTTCCGACATAGTAGTCGAAACATCTAATGTTTCCATCATGATTTGTGTTTGCTTTTCTTCTTCACTTTATGTTTTCTACAGTATATGCGCATGTCGCGTGTTCGCTGTGTCTCTTGCTCAATCAATATGATGTATGTGTAATGCGTATTTCTATTGTTGTGCCTTTTCTTGTTATTGCTGTCATTTTCATATGATATGTTCATTTGAAGTTGCATGTATTGATTTTATATTAATTTTGTTTAGACAATAACAAATCAATCGAAAAGTCAAAGTCTTCTTCTTATTATTATTATTATTATTCCTGCCGTGAAAAATTTAGTACACGAATTTGTGGCTCCCAGAAGTCATACTTAGCTTTTAACAAAAGAGTCACATGCTATGCTATAAATAAAAGCTTAGGTCATGAAATTATCGAAAAACTTCATTAATATATTGACTTAGTTACAACGACATGAATATTTAACTAGCCAATCTTGAGACAACCATAGTAAAAAGGTATACTTCTGATCATCACAATTTTGGGTACTATTCTGTTGACTATTTGTTAGCTTAGAATGGTGGAATGCTGATTGCACTATCACTGCAATCGTCGATTTGTGCTTGACCTTTATTCGCAAATTCTACTTACGTTCTATAGGAATTTCGTTAAAAGGCACTATGGGTTACCACCTGTACCTTAACATATTTGTTAGTATGAAGACAAAAACGTCATAAGGTGTCAAGTTACGGTAATTTAATGCTTAGCACTCTCCTGAAGCAGATGTCGAACATTCGTAATGATTGTGCTGTCTGGTAGATTAAATTAAATTTCCCTAAATACATGTCGTAAAAGCATAATGTCTGTGCCGTCCGTACCTTATGACACATTTGAACTGTTCCTTCCGGTCCAAACAGGAAGTTCAAATAAACAAAATCACACCATGTGCTACTTTGTAGCTTATAGTATATTTGATATTTTCTTTTCAAAAACATGACTCCAGTTTGAAATTAGTTCCGTCCAAACACGAAGTTCAAATGTAAATATCACATTTCATGAACCGTGTGTCATCAATTCATACGTTTTGTGCAATAATGTAGCTTATGGCACGTTCAACAATTTATTTTAAAAAGCCACCCAAATTTGACCTTACTTCCGGTCCAGACGGGATAATTAAATAACAAAATTATAAGTTCTGAGCCAGGTGGGGTGAGGGTATGAATAAGGATCCTTTACCAAATGGTTCAGTTAGAATGAGGTTAATAGATAAGGTCAGGTTCGGGGTCGGGTTTAAAATCAGTCTTTATAGAGTCAGCATCAAAATGAAGATCAAATTTAGATTTTTAGGGCTGGCATACCTGAAGTCAGAATAAGGGCCTGTCAAAGGTAAAGGATCCTTTATATCTAAGTCAGACTAACCTTTAACGTTTGGAGCGTTAATCTTAGTAAAATAAAACCGGAACAGCTTTGTGTTTGTCCAAATGACAAACACCTCAGCCTGATTGTTGTTTCTACATAAATTTGCTTTATTTAACTTACACACCACAAGAAAAAGACTGAGAACAACAGATAAAAACGTTTGCCAGGATTGGCCAAAGTGTCTGCAATGCACCATGAGGTGTGTCTGTCCAGCCTGGATATGAAACAATATCCAAAACAGAAACAAAAAACAAGACAAAAACCAGAAGACACAGAGGAAGAAAAAATAACAAAACCCAAAGCTTGGATTTGCTTTGTCGTTTACACTTTTTCCTGGTCTTCGACCATTTTGAACGACCCGTCACAAACACAAATTCAGCCGGGCCAACTTATGATATAATCCTGTTCGTAAGTTTGAAGCAGGTTGCACGAGTCTAAAGTCCGACACCTTTTGAATTTTAAACACACTTCTTTTGCAGCGTCACACTTCTTTTGCAGCGTCACAGCTGCGAGTTTTGCCGCAATTGCAATAGTTTAACACCAGAAAGGCCTACTTGAAAACTACGTAAATTACTTTGAAAGCACTCAAACATTATAGGTAATTTATGTGACCCACATTAAACATTGTACATATCAAACCTTCGAAAAAATGAAAGAAAAGACTCGCAATTAATTCATAATTTCTTTTAAACACGAATGGTAGCATTTCGATAAAGTTCTTCATGTATAGGTTTTTCCTTAAAGGCACCTGGAAATAGATTTTTTTTTTTTTTTTTAATATAAGAGTATATGTTTATTAACAATAAAACAATTTTTTGAGTAATTGTTTGTCAGTATGTATATGTTTAAAAAATAGATAAAGTTGTTCGGGGGCGACTCCGCCCATCCCTTTTTGTGACGTCAATCGAGGAAGCCTTCGCCTCGATCGAACATAGACCCCAATGAACTTGCCTGCATTTACGTTGTTTAACACGTGCAAGTAGTGAGATTG
>JAUELU010086084.1:0-15689 GCA_032357145.1 Evasterias troschelii
AGAAGAGTGCGTTCGAGATAGCAGACAAAATAACTTCAGCCTCAAATGACCTGCAGGTATACTCTAACAAATACCCCGTGGTCAGAATTGACCCGTATTCCCGGTCCTGGTGAGACTGACCCATTACTGGGTCAGGATGACCCAGAAATAGGTTTCAGATTGAATTTTATCTCGGATTCTGCGTCAGTCTGACATGTTTCTGGGTCATTTTACCACAAACTCCAGTTTTCTAAAACTAAATAAGAGGTATTTTGTTAATAACATGCTTTCTTGTTTAAATTATGAGGTAGAAAAACCGCAAAACTCCTCGACGAATTTAGGATAATCAATTGACAAAATGTCGGTAATAAACTGATAGGCGAAGTAAAGAGCATTACCGATGTTTTTTCATTGTAAAATGTAAACTTTTCAAAACAAATGTTATTTCTTCGATTGAGTTTCCCTATAAAATAAAATTGTTTTGCTAATTATCAGGTGAATGATTGCTTCGGTCTGTAAGTGCAAGGACATTAAGTTCAATCCTCTACAGTTGTACTTTCCAGATAAACATGTGTATGAAATAATATTACTATCAAGATCGAGAGTAATAATAACATCGTGAAGATCCAGCAATTTTATGGATGTTTTGATCAATGGTCAGATTGGCTCAGTGGTTGCTCTCCCTTCCTTTCACTTCTGTGAACCCCGGTTGGAATACAACCCTAAACCAGAGCCTTGCATGTGGATTGGCTTTTCAGTCGCTACCTGATTGCGTGGGTTTTCCCCCCATTTGGGGGGTTTTCCTCCCACATCTACAACTGAACATCTTCTTGTTTCCCATTCATCATGTTGTGTTGCTGGAAGTGTATTGACATAAAATAAATAAGCTTTAAACGAGACCATGAAATTCAATGAAAGACCGCAAAGTATGGACGGTGTTGATTGACTAGAGTAGAGGATTAATTTTGTTCCAATAAGTGCAATACAAGAGACTGACTAAAATCAGTTGTTCTAATAAGTGCAATATGAGATAGACTAAAATCAATGGATGGTTGCGTTTCTCCATGGCCCAATTTCATAAAGCCTGTAAGCACAAAAACTTGCTCAGCACAGAAAATTATTGCTTAGCAGAAACAGGTTACCAGCCGAAACTACATAAAGTTTGCATTGTTGTGACTGGTGCCCCCCTCAATTTTTGCTTAGCATAGAAATTTGTCATGCAGTATTTTCTGCTAAACAGCTTTATGAAATTGGGCCCAGGTACTTGATACAGTCACGTGATTAAGATTTAAAACACAGCTTGAAAAGCAGACAATTGTGTGCATGGCTGATGATTACACACCAACGCGTTTTTGTATTTGAACGGACCGTTTTCATTGATCCATTCGATGCATTGTCATGATATATTGAGGTCATCCTTTCAGCAATTGAAAAAAAAAAAAACGTAAAAAGTTAGATCAATCATCATTGAAACGTGTTTTCATTATAGTTGTAACCATACCCAATGAGTGTTGTGCAATTTACACCGTAGAAAGTCCAGGTTCAACGGATTGCTGTGATAAAAATACATAGTATCCAGATTACGTTGTAAAAGGATATCTACGAGGTGTCGTGGCCGAGCGAATAAGAGCTCTTGTGTTTCTGCTCAGCAGAGTGTGGGTTAGAGTCGTGACACTTGTGTCCTTAAGCAATACACTTAACCATTATTGCTTCGTCCTTTGGATGGGACGTAAAGCCGTTGGTCCCGTGTGTTGTGAATGCACGTAAAAGAACCAAGTGCACTTATCGTAAAGAGAAGGGGTTCACCCCGGTGTTCCTGGTTTGATCGGCAGCATTGCGCCACAGCACCTTGTAAACCATGTAAAGGATTAGGTCTCAAACTTGCAGGAAAAATACTGACTGTTGAAGCGCCTTGAGTGACGGATATGAGCGCTTTAGCCATTATAATTTTTACTATTATATTACGATGATTCAAAACAACAAAGTGTATACCTGAATATACTTCCTTTAAAAAAAACCCAATGAACCCCTGCTGTTTAAATATAGTTATTTCGTAAAGTCACGGCGTAAATTATTGAGATATTTGGAAGTAGCTGTGTCTCTGCTAAAAGGCTTTTCAATTATTAATTGCAATCAAGCTTAGTGATCTTAAGACTAATTGGTTGCCGAGTGTAGCCATTTACCTTAAGCACCCATGCGTGTAATATGATACTTTAGAGAGTGCAGACAGAAATAACTTCAGCCTCAAATGACCTGCAGGTACACTCTAACAAATACCCCTGGGTCAGAATTGACCCGTATTCCGGGTCCTGGGGAGACTGACCCATTACTGGGTCAGGATGACCCGGAAAGAAGTTAACAAGATTGAATTTTATCTCGGATTCTGCGTCAGTTTGACACAAACTCCGGGTTATACTAGCCCTGGATTTAGGTCAATTCCGACCTGGAAGATGTTATCAGAGTGTAGTAAGAATTTGAAGAATGTATGTTTTTTAAGGCAAAGCATTATTCCTACAGAGATACTTGGTATTCTCAAATGAAGTAACTCACAACCATGTACTGGCTGTACTGGCTGGTCCAGATTTCTGGCTTCGACGAGTATTTTTTTTTAATTGCTGCTCCTGTATTTTATATTCATGCTTTTTAAACTGTTATTGCTTATGTAAATTTTATGTAAAGCGCCTGTGAGCATTTGTCTTTTAAATGGTTTTGGCGCTATATAAATGTTTGATTATTATTATTATTATTATTAACCATAATAATTGTATACTATTTTAACTAAGGCTATAATAAAACATGATAACTTGTACTACATTTCAAGAAGCCTTTTTTGTAAATATTCTGAATTTATATATTTTTGATTCGACAGCTGTGACGTCAAGGGCGCATATAAACGTCACGTTGAAATGCTTGTTTCATTTGGGACAAGATGAACCAGGCTACGGTAGCCTGGATGGAACATCGCACGATGAATACTCTCACATGACGCGACATGAGATGCTGTTACACGCTACGAGACGTCTGCTGATTGCTGCAGCTGTATGCTTTTTAGTATGATTGCTGAAATAGCAGGGATGCAAATAACTAAATCAAACAGACGATCAATTAAGTTTCATTTCTTACAATTTCAATAGAACTATCATGCATGGCTGCAATCCAGTCTAGCTCATTTGATTGGGCAACAATTTGTATTAGATTCATTATTGTGACTGCCCAGTTTATAGGTATAACATAAAGTAGAATTTGAAGCTTTTGAGAACTACATTATTCCAACAATTCAAAGAGTCAAGAAGCTTTTACTGGCGCAACACACGGTAAATACAGCTTTACGCCCCATTGAAATTGATGGTTAAATGCCTTATTCAACGATTCTTACTTTGTTCCTCCAGCAATATTTTAACATTACGAAAACAACTTCTAAAAAAGTTGCTATATGTTAACACCGCCCCCCCCCCCCCCCCAAAAAAAAAAAAAAAAAAAAAAAAAAAAAGGAAGAATGAAAAATTGTAGTTAACAATTAGCATGTTCACTGGACCGCCCGGCCGCCCAAAGCGATGCAGCATGCGGTTTGAGGAATTACGCTCACCAGCTTGTGTTGGTATAAAAACAGTAACCTCTGAAATAACATAAGACATCATTAGCAGAATTTGTTCTAGTCAAGGGCAATCGATTACACATCCTTATTATTGCTTCCCTCACCTTAACGCATACAGGTCACCATGCGAACGGAAAATGCTTAGAAAATAAGTTTTTGACTGAAACATATACAAAACGCCCTCTTGTGACATATACAAAATAATGGCCATGTGTTTTAAAAATGTCTAGGGGGCGTCCCCCAGATACCCAAAACACTGCTAATAAAGTTAATAAAGTAGAGAGAGAGGGACACAAGTATGCACCTGCTACATTTAATTATTTTAAGATGTGATGTTCATTTTTAACACCCTCCAATGCCAGCCAGGTCTGCAACACAAAGACCTAAAACACATTTTTTTCATTTTGCTCCAATATGGTACAAAACAAACTTTCAATTCATTGTAAATTACGCCTGATTTCAAATCGCATTTTATTCATTTCCTACATTCCTTTTGGTCTCGTCTAACTGGGCAATTCAAACTTTTTCCAATTTGAGATCATGTTCCAGTGATGTGTCGTTGACTGAAGGATTGATTTAGTCACAACATATTATTAGCCAATTGTCATTTTGGCCTCGAAATAGTTTTATGGTTGGACGCAACGCTGTGTATGTCTGGTAAAACACTTTGTCTCGCTAAAAGACTTATTACTGCAGTTGTTGCACTCTGTGGTGGTGATCATGGTACTTTGTACCGATCGGTGAATGACACAAACCATCGCTCCTTTCCCTTTCAGAGGGCGCTATTTTTGGTTCTAATCCAATGTGTTTTCTTTTTTTGTTGTTGTTTAGGAATAGTATAAATATCCCAGTGTTGCCCTTTTTGTTTGATTTTAAGCGAAGGTTATCAGATTACATAGTTGATTTTAAATTGTACATCATCACTGTACAGTCGTCTAATGTGGTGGTATATTTGTAATAAACCAGCGCTCTTGTCCCTTACAGAAGGCGCTATTTTTGGTTTTAATCCAAATTAATGTGTTTTCTTTTTTGTTGTTGTTTAGGAATAGTATAAATATTCCAGTGTTGCCCTTTTTGTTTGATTTAGCGTTCTAGGCTAAGGTTACTAGATTACAGAAAAGTTTGTTGTTATATTATTACTGTACAATTTTCTAATGGGAGGAAGATTTGTAAAAATGGATCTCGACCCAAAATATTCACAACCAAGTAATACAGTGGTATGGCAACAAGGTTGCACTACTAGGTAGCCCAAGTTGGACTCCTCCGTTGCATACAATGCGACGGAGTTCAGGGTATAAAGGTGCTCTGTCATTGCGAAAAAAAAATATGTTAACATTTCTTCATTTATTTTACCTTTTTGAGGAAGCTGAAACATGACTCACATATTCTGTGTGTCCTGAACTTTACGCCTGCTGTATTCAGAATTGTAAATTTTATCCTTGCATGACATTATTGTGAAAATAAAATGGAAATTGACGCATTCGTTGCGACAACCTCAACTGACAAAAGAGGGCGCTGTCTAACCCGTAACACCAGAGCCGTATATTGGGAGAGTTACGACAACTCGCGATTAGAAGCCATTTTGTTCCCCAAGAAACGGGGTGCTAAACTAGTCTGCCTATTGGGGGTGTTGCATTTGGAGACAATATGGCGTCCAGCAACCACGTGACCAAAGAAAACTGGTCCCTCCATGTCGCAACTCTCCCAATGTACGGCTCTGCGTAACACTGAACGTTTTTTATTCTTCCTGGCGGCAACACGACAGAGGCACATCGCCAGTGCACAACTTGGAGTTATTTTTGTAAATGATGTCATTCATGGATGTATTTGTTAGGTTTTGAACTCAACAAAAGTGTAATTAAAGGCACAAAGAATAATTGAACGGAGTTTCAGCTTCTCAAATTAGGTAAAAATATTTTTAAAAATTCGCATTGTAAAGGATCTTTATACCCAGGACGTCAGTGCAGTGGCACTGACTGACGTCCTACCAGGGCTACACTACTAGAAGGGTACATATCAACAATTTGGCTAATGGGATCATTCTACAGGTCAATATATCGGCCCACAAAGAAGTGGTAAAAGCTCACAGAGAACAGAACACTAACCTTAGATCCACGGAAGTTTGTCTGATGTAATCTTTGCCAACTTAAACCGTGAATACCAGTGATCAGTGGAAATTCCACTCTGCAAGACAAACGGAGTAGAACACAAAACCTCCTGCGAGGCACTGAAGTGTGCACTGCAAGACATTCCAGACATACAAGGTATGACAGCGTTCTGACCGGGGCGCTCGAGCGTAAAATTTCAGTTATGTGCTAAAGAACTGTCTTTTGTTTTTAGACATTGAACACCGAATGTCAAACAATTGCAGCTTCATGGGAGACCAGTAGGCCTATGTTTAATACTAGGAGCATGTTGACCTCCATGTTTGGTCTGCCTACGGGTACAAGTCAAGGCAGAGTTCACCCTAAGCTACACTGCCACGGATGCGACAAAGTAGAGTGATTGAGTCTGCAAGGACCTAAGAATAGTGGTGATTGAAAGAGAACGGGTGATGCCGGCTACCACTGGAATGCGCCCCAAATCTGAGGACAAGACGGCCAAGGACTCAAGTGTGCGCCGAATGTCACACGGGGTATCAATACAGACAACCAGAAGTAGGCATTCTCCGTAAAGAAAAAAACTAACCTCGTTTAAAATATAACTGAGACTCATTGGACCTTTAGTAAACACTTTTGCAACAATGGATTTGTACTTCAGCAATGTGGCCTAAAATGGCGCCAGTGGCTGCCTCCAAAATCACAACCTGAAGATATTATTAACGGTAATTTATTGTGTTATGCGTAATTAAAATTGCATCAAAGCGCCGAGGTACCCCCTTTTGGCTTCAGGCATTCCTGAAACCATCTCAACTCCTTTGGAGTATGCAGAACCGGTATCTAAATGGGTGCACAGGTTGCTACTTATTCACAACAATCGTGTACAAGGTCCAGACTCACAGGTACCAGGCTAATGTTAATATTCATTCCAAAAATGAATTTTGTTATATTCAGTAATCTACATTGAGAGTAAGACAATAACGTGAATTAATAAGATAATTAAATTTTACTCATTCTAAAAGTCTTTGCCTAATCTATTTATGGCATTGTTTGGGTTTCCTTTCATAAAACAGCGCCCCCATGCGGTTTATTACAAGACAGATTTATATTAATGGTACAGTTTTTGTTTCAAAATTTAAATAACGGATTGCACTTATTATTTGTTGACCATCATTTTAATAAAAAGAAAAACAATTGTTAAAAGAGAGAAAGACGAAATTTTTTTTTTTTTTTTTTTTAACAAACTTCTTACAAAGATGACCGTTTGGTTTTATGTTACATCCATAAGTAATCCATTCTGACTTCCACGGTAGACGGGTTACCGGATTTACTGACCTGTGACCCTTTCGTCTCGTTGGGGTCATTCTTTTATTTTCCGGCGTAGTTTTCTACATTGTGAAGAAAACATAGAAAATATATACAGAAGGTAAAATTGCGGGAGCACAAATCACAAACTGATATTGCTCAATTTATTAGGAAACAACTTTCAAATTGGGGAAATAATTTCATATTCTATTCCTTTTAGTGTTTATTCCGAAGTTTTCTACGTTTTGAAATAACCACAAGAAAATATACTGTAAATAAGGTAAATGGAGCAAAAACCATAGTAACTGTACAAACATTATTACTACCTTTAAATCTACCTTTAAACGACTTAAATATATTCTACTCGATACCCACAAATTCACTTAGGACAGCAGCCACAGAAACAAAGAGTATCACTGATCAAGAAAAACCATCTATTTAGCTCCTTCTTGATGGGCCTAAGACATTGAAGGTGCCGTCTTGACAGTGTTTATGATGACAAGAAGCATAATTCATGCGGTCACACCCCGTATGGTACCGCGGAGGGCGTAAAACTTGCCCATGCTGAAAAGCCAATGCAGGAACACAGGTATTATTGTTAATAATGGACACTTGGCGCAGGTATCCGCAAATTTGTAAGCTCAAAAAGCCATTTATTACAGTGCTAATTATAATGACACATATGCCTACAAGGCTTAAAGTGATTCCAACGCTGGTACATGCGGTGGGCGTATATGAATTAGCCTCACCTAAACCAGAGGGTGCTGTAAACTCACCAATTTGTAAACTCACTGAGCCATTTGTTTCATCGCTATTAATGACACAGTTGTCTAAAAGGTCTAAAGGGATTTCAATGCTGGTTCATGCGTTTGGGGTACGTGAATTAGCCTCACCTAAACTACAGGGTGCTGTTAGCGTTACCAAATTAAACGATACAACATGAACATTTTAGGTTTACCCCATTCATTAAACCCAGGCAGTGACAGTCCAAACAAGTTTGGCACGAAAGCACGGATTAATGGAAGTGTTAGATGCATAGAGCTTAACAAAGGTGCGGTGGGCAGCGTGCCCAGCCCCTTTAAAGCTATAGAACTATAGTGTTCGTAATCATCAGTATATTACAAAATTTATATTCGGTTTAAACTATATCAACTCCCTGTAGGAAGTAAGCAGCATGTGCTGCCAGACCAAGTAAAAATCAAACACAAGAACCACCTCTGCCCGCTAAGTTACCCATTTTAATCATTGGTGAGAAGCAATCAAAGTTAAGTATCTTGCTCAAGAACACCAGTGTAATGACCGGGATTCGAATCCAACTTGAGTGTCCAGTACACTAGACGCATCACGTGCTTGTCCATGCTGCAAATAAAATGCTTAGAAAATAATCCCCACGACGCTTCAAGGAAAATGCTCATGTTGTGAAAAAAATGACAATATAATTGTTAACAATTGAGCTAATAAATCAATCAGATCTAAATGTAGGAATGAATAACAATTGAAACTTGAACATTTTATTGTTAAAGATTAAACAATCAACAAAAATAAATCACAGGTTTTGATAGGAGCTAAAAATCCTGAGTCAGAGTTGAACCGGCTCCGGGTAAGACCCAAGTCTGTCTCATCAGTCTGACCCGGATATTGTGTCAAATCATTTGCTTTTCATTTATACAGGAACTGTGTGAAATGTCTTCACACTTGACACACACACGGTAATAGGACACCCGCGGTATTAGAACACCAACGGTGTTATAAGACCACAGTAAGAGGGCATCCGTAGTAACAGGATAAGCACGGTAATATAACACCAACGGTAATAGAACACCAACAGTGTTATGAGACATTGTTAAACGGGGCGCCCACAGTAACAGGAAAACAACGGTATTCGGACACCCACGGTAACGGGACCACAGTAATTTCATCATTTTTTTTTCTGGCACCCAGTTTGCGTGCAGGCGTTCTTGTGACAGAGAATTTCTTCTGATCGCAATGGAAACATGTCTGCTGCCAACTAACGTTCCGAAGTATCCAGTTCTCACCTCTCGCCTTTAGCGATCTCTGGATCTTGGCAGCAGGTGTGGTAGTCTCCATTCTTGTCGGGTCGGTCGTACACACAACAGGAGTTGTACGTTGCGTCGGGTAGAATGTCTGAACATTCGTAACTGTTACTGGCTGCATAAACCACTTCTAAGTTTGGATCGATCGGACATGTTGTCGACAGGACTGAAAAAAAAAAACACCCAAAAACCACTAAAAACTAAAAAAAAAAAAAAAAAAAAAAAAAACAAAAAAAACAACAAAAAAAAGAAACGTTTTATTGTAAAAATTTTTTATTGGGACACACTGCAATGCATACAGTTTGGTCCAAACGAAATGCCTTCTTAAAAAATAACATAAACAATTTAACCCGGCATATCCTCTATCACTAGTGATAAAACAAACATTAATTAATAAAATAAATTAAAGTAGCTTCGACCTGCTGTTTTTGGACATCCTAGTTCATTTAAAAGAAGACGGAAGATGAGTGGATAACACAATTATGGTGTAAAGATTGTGTATTTAGCAATTACGGTTCTCTACCTATGAATTGTTTATATTTATTACACGTCGGTTTAATGATAAGCAGTTTATGTAGTTTTATCTTTACACTGATGTCCATAAGTACATGATAGGTTTGTAAGTCTGAACTCGTTTTGGTTCATAATAAATTATTATTTGTTTTTGTTAAGTTTGAAACTTTAACTTCCGGTTTCAACCGGAAGTAAAAGTAAAATGGGGTTATATCTTTTTTGTTAGTGTTGTAGATTTGTGAAATGGCATTCAGATGATAAAATAGTTACCGAAATACCACGTTTTGTTAATAAGATAAAGCATTATGAAACTTACACAAAATTTGAACTTCCGGTTTAGACCAGATGTAAAGATCACATGGGTCACATTGTTGCAAGGTTCGTACAGAACATCAGGAGCTTTGATATGGTGCAAATATCCTGTCTTTAGAATGTAGGGCTCTCCAGGTAGGAAGTTTTGAAATGTTAAATGTAATATTATACGTTAGTGTTATGACGTCATCGATGACGTCATCAATCAAATAACGTTGCGGTTAAATCATAAAGTGAGGTCCAGCTTTATGAGTTTCAATTCGGTACGACCTACACAATTTTCGAAAATTGCGAGAGAAGGCTTAGGGATAAGAAAAAGACTCAGAACCCACCCCAGTACAATAACAACAGTTCTTCCGCTGTTGGCAGAACACCTAGAAAACAAATATGGCCGCAGCTCGTGCAGTGTTTCAGTTGCTTTCGAGAGAGTGGGGAAAATTAAAAATGGTTAGGCTTATTTTGAACGAGAGAGGTTCGAAAAACGAGTAGGCTGATTTTCATTGTGTAAAATAAATGACCGTATGCTAAACGCTGCTGACGTTTTCTCTGGCAAACTGCGGTAAAATTAAGTGGTTCTTTGTGTGTTAATTTAGTGCCTGGAAGGTTTGTAGTTTATAACACTAATTTGCTCCTGAGCTTGAAAGTGTAAGACTGCCAAGCCTGTGGCACCAAGGTTACACAATAATAAATAGGAAGTTTGTGTTCCGTTTAAAGGGATATCAATTGTTTGGGGAAGAGTAAATTCATCTATACCATATAATATGTGCTAGAAGCGCACTCTGCTAAACAAAATTGTTAAGAGATCAGCAAACTTGTCATCTGTCTTAGTGAAATGCAACAAGTTAATGTTTTTTGGTTTCGTTAGAGATTTTGATCAGGGTCTTATCTGGCTTACTGAATTGAATGATACGGTTTTTAATTAAGTGTTATTTTATCAACTTTTAAGTGTAATCAAAGTCACATTAATACTTCTCTACACGATTGAACTTTGTAGGAGCTTGATAACCAGTAGGCTTCCAGATGTACTCAATCTTGATGTTTTCCTTTAATTAATTGTTGTTTACATGCATTCATTCTCTGATGTTTACATGTATTCATTCACTGACAATCGTGTGTTCCTACGCCGTCTTAGTTTATATCAACGATCAGCATATTATTGTTATTTTTTTTACCCAAGGTCCAACCTGCAAAAAACTAGGGATGACGTTTATAATGCCCCAATTTGCTGTAATTTTTTTCATGAGTTCATGGCAAAGTTTCATGACAAGATTGTTTCAAAATGTACTTCAATGGATACATGATGCAATATAAAAATTTATTTTCAAAAGGTGCATCTACATGGCTTTTTGCTTTTTAATGTACGCTTTTTGGAAAGGAGCATAGTTTCTTCCACATCCCTCAAATGCTCCTTAAGTCACAGTGCTTCTAAAATTGAAACTACTTGTTTACAGACACCAAACAAGCTGATAGCACTCGTGCAATCGGTGGTAGTTTCCGCTGAGTGAGTAGTTTTCTGTATAAAACATTTGAGAACAATTGGGATAAAAATATTTTGTGGTCATATTCATAGGGTTCCCAGGATGCGACGCGATGATCACGTGATAGTTTTTATCGATACTTTGCCTAAAGAGTGAGAAACAAAAGTATTCAAAATGATAACATTAATTGACATTCAAATAAACTGCACAAATCGAGGTGTTAAAATCGACACCCTTGGTCTTGTCACTTTCAGATACCAAAGAGATAATCAAAATTTAAACACATTTTGTTAAAACAACACAAATGTAACTCTGTGTAAATGTTGATTCTGTGGCCTTTAACTATGTCGTGGTGTCATTTTAACACCCGGGATTGTGCAGTGTTATATCTGCGTGTAGCTTTTACCAAATTTCAAAGCTAAATCAAATTTGAAAATCGGTAAACGCCCTTTTCTCAAACTTACATTATTTCAACTCAAAAATATAAAGTTTTGAAAATAATAAGGTTAAGCACGGGTGACTGGAAATATTCAAAATGTTTTGCTCTGACTCAGACGAAAAAAATATATATATCATAACAGTGATTTTTTGTTTAGATTGAAACTTAGGCAAGGTGGCCTGATCCATTTCCGGGTCAGCCTGATTCATTTCTGGGTCAGCATGATCCATATCCGTGTCAGCCTGATCATTTCTGGGTCAGTCTGATCTTTTCCGGGTCAGCCTAATCCATTTCTGGGTCAGCCTGATCCATATCCGTGTCAGCCTGATCATTTCTGGGTCAGTCTGATCTTTTCCGGGTCAGCCTAATCCATTTCTGGGTCAGCCTGATCCATATCCGTGTCAGCCTGATCATTTCTGGGTCAGTCTGATCTTTTCCGGGTCAGCCTGATCCATTTATTGGTGAAACGTGATCCATATCCGGGTCAGCCTGATCCATTACTGGGTGAGACCTGATCCATATCCGGGTCAGCCTGATCCATTTATGGATGAGACCTGATCCATATCCGGGTCAGCCTGATCCATTTATGGGTCAGTTTGATTATTTCCGGGTCAGCCTGATCCATTTCTTGGTCAGCCTGATCCATATCCGTGTCAGCCAGATCCATTTCTGGGTGAGACCTGATCCTAATCCGGGTCAGCCTGATCCAATTATGGGTGAGACTTGATCCATATCCGGGTCAGCCTGATCATTTCTGTGTCAGTCTGATCATTTCCGGGTCAGCCTGATCCATTTCTGGGTAAGACCTGATCTATTTTCGGTTCAGCCTGATCCATTTTTTGGATGCGACCTGATCCATATCCGGGTCAGCCTGATTCATTTATGGGTCAGTTTTATCATTTCCGTGTCAGCCTGATCTATTTCTGGGTCAGTCTGATCATTTCCGGGTCAGCCTGATCCATTTCTGGGTGAGACCTGATCCATATCTGGGTCAGCCTGATCCATTTCTTGGTGAGACCTGATCCAAATCCGGGTCAGCCTGATCCATTTCTGGGGGAGACCTGATCCATATCCGGGTCAGCCTGATCCATTTCTGGGTGAGACCTGATCCATATCCGGGTCAGCCTGATCCATTTCTGTGTCAGTCTGATCATTTCCGGGTCAGCCTGATCCATTTATGGGTGAGACCTGATCCATATCCGGGTCAGCCTGATCCATTTATGGGTGAGACCTGATCCATATCCGGGTCAGCCTGATCCATTTCTGTGTCAGTCTGATCATTTCCCGGTCAGCTTGATCCATTTCTGGGTGAGACCTGATCCATATCCGGGTCAGCCTGATCCATTTCTGTGTCAGTCTGATCATTTCCGGGTCAGCCTGATCCATTTATGGGTGAGACCTGATCCATATCCGGGTCAGCCTGATCCATTTATGGGTGAGACCTGATCCATATCCGGGTCAGCCTGATCCATTTCTGTGTCAGTCTGATCATTTCCGGGTCAAAGATTTATGTCCTGGTCAGCCTGACTCTTTTCCGGTTAGGCTGACACGTAATTGGATCAGTGAAGATCTGTGACCCTACTAGTCGCTCCAAATTAAAACAAGTCCTGAACAAAAAAAGGGGGGGGGAATGGAAACATTTTATAAAAAGTATAAAAATTCCCGCCCCCATAAAAACAAAACTCAAACAAACACACAAACTAGCAAAACTAACAAACGAACCCTCAATACGCCCCTTAAACAATCACACATTTTTCCAACGCGTTAGTTTATTGTCTCACAATCCCATAAGCCCAAGTAGAGACCGTGCAAGTGAGCGCGCGTATTCAAACATTTTGGAACTTTTCGTTACCAGGAACATGCTCCCTTTTTTATATAAAAATAAATAAATAAAAAAAATAAACAAAAAAGTGACAAAGGAAAATCTCACATTTCCATTTGGTCCATCTTTCGACAACTTCTAAGTCCTACAAAAACTAATCATTTTTGTTGTATCACTTGTATATACCTGTAAACAGATCACGTGCTATATGTATTTCTACTACCAACGGTCATTGTGCAGCTTAACAATCACATATTATAAAGTACAATTTGAGAAAATACTATTTCAAAAAGTGTTTCCTGAAACACTCTGTTGAACATTTCTGATAATAGGTTTGTTCATCCAGATAAAAGCAATACTATGTTTTGAATTTCCAGTTGGCATTTGCTTCGTAAATTGAAAAAAAAACCCTTGATTTTGTCAGTAATTTGTGTTGGCTGTTTTACCGATCTTTTGCAATAATACTCCTCAGAGCCTTTTCTTTAACACAAACCTTAGCTGGTTATATCGACTTTGTGATTAAACAAAGCTTGGAAATCATAGTGTCGAAACGCCAAGACTATACCGTATCTTCACGCCAGGTCTCCATTGGCTAATGTCCACATATATGTGTTTTAATGATTCAAGAACTATGGTCAAACATCTATACTTTTTTACCATGAAGTTTTGTAGAAAGTGTTTTTCGATAACTTATTTTGTTCACTTTGTCTTCTCAACATTTCGCAATAGTTGGCATAATGTTTTCAAGTGAATCAAGTTAAATTCCAAGTCCTACAAAAACAAATCACATTGATCACTTAAAAATAATGTTATTACTGTTAACTGTTCACATGCACTGCATCTCTACTACCAACGGCCAATTTGCACCAAAACAATACAATTATATGAAATTTAAATTAAAAAACTGTAATAGTCACATTCTATAAAAACACAGAATGTTCATTCCAAGTTTGAGAACAATATTTCGTAATTGGATGGAGTGATACCATTGCGTTCCAATGAAGAAGCTGAGTTACCAGTTGTATGACTTTCTGTACTTTAATGATGCAATTTTGTATGAGTTATATCACCAATTCGGTATACACAATTGAAAGTTACTCCCTTGGGTTGGTATAACTATTCAGATGTGAACCGAGGCAGTCATAAAACCACCACACACTTTCAAACTTCAACGCACAATTACAAGAATCAGCATCATTGTCAAGATCCTTTGTTAAGAATGAACCTCCACTGTAAATATGTCATTGGATCATTTGCTCTAAAATGAGCAACATTAGAACAACAAGAGGTTGGTCTCATTTTACGTTCAACTGTAAAACAAATAAAAGGTTTTGAATTTCAACAAGAATCTATGATGAACGCTTGCGTTAAAGGCCAATCAAATTCAACAAACCAATTTTCAAATGTATTAATACCACTAAGCTTTCAGGCTGAAAGCGAGTACAATGAGAATTCTAATTACAATAAGAAGTTTAAGCAGTTTAACGAACTTAAACAGGCAGTGTATAGTTATACAAACCAATTTTTGTCCAAAGCAAACTTTTATCTTTTAGTGACTAAATAAATATTTCCTGCAATACTTTGTGCAGTTTTCGTAAAAGTTTGTAACAATCGTCTCACTTCTATATTCACTTTACATCACAATGCAACACAATCTAAGTCAAAATGACAAATAAAAAATATATAATGAAGAAGATTATACAGTCTAAGCAATGTTCAACTCTGAGCAATAGTTAAACGGTCCGTAATATGAAATATATAAGCCTATGTAATTATTTATGTCCATATATTGAATTTAATTCAACATTTTTAGAATGACATATCGTTATTCCAATGTAGGTTTACGTAACGTGTATACAGTTTCAACCACCAACAAGCAGTCAAACTTATTTCAGCCTTCTGATTTCAATTTTTTTTTTTTATAAAGTTAATCTTTTGACCATGATTGTATTGAAGCGTGTTTTTGTTGTTGACTTTTTCCCCCTTCTCCTTTTTCAGATTCCATTATGTTAAAGCCACTGTACACTATTGGTAATTGTCAAAGACCAGTCTTCTCACTTGGTGTATCTCAACATATGCACAAAATAACAAAC
>JAUELU010086131.1:0-15675 GCA_032357145.1 Evasterias troschelii
AAAACATTGTGAGAAACGGCTCCCTCTGAAGTAACGTAGTTTTTGAGAAAGAAGTTATTTCCCACGAATTTGATTTCGAGACCTCATAATTAGATTTCGAGACCTCAGAATTAGATTTTGAGGTCCTGAAATAAAGCATCTGAAAGCACACAACTTTGTGTGACAAGGGTGTTTTTTCTTCCATTTATCTCGCAACTTCTTCGACGACCAATTGAGTTCAAATTTTCACAGGTTTGTTATTTTGTGCACATGTTGAGATACACCAAGTGAGAAGACTGGTCTTTGACAATTACCAATAGTGTCCAGTGGCTTTAAATTTAACCCAGGCAACGTAGACAAAACACCTGGATTTAAAAACAAATGACAAAATGCAAAACAAACCCTGTAAAAAGCTCTTTGCTGACAACGAACCACAAGGGCGATGCAACCAAATCCTCTCTGCGTGGTTAAGAATAGAATACGAGTTACTGAGGATACACAGATAACAAGCCAAGTACTTTTAAACAAAACCACAAGCAAGTCAAAATTCGAGTAGAAAACAAAATCAAACTTTATGTGGAAAGTACATTTAAAAGTCAAACAACTAACTACATGATCTATATCAACATAGGTAAAACTAAAATATAAAAACAAACCCAAACAAACAAACAAATAAAACAAAACGCTAACCCTCTAATACAAAACTAATATATAGCTGCTTGATGCTTGACTGGGATGACACTCTTGTTGTCAGGAATTTCAGTAAAGCCTCTGATTTTCTATACTCATTTAAAATTTTATAAACTGTTAATATGAATTGTATACAGTATTGTTGATGTTAAAATTATACAGATGTGTATTAATACTTTATGTTTTTATTAACTTACTAATTTGAATAATTGAAAAATGTTGAGTACAAATTTGTAAAAAGGTGTTATATTTTTGTTAAGTTAGAGGCGTGTTAAATTTATATTCTATTGATATTCCGGCTCTTACCTTTTGGGGGGCAAAGGTGGAGAAGCCCGAGGGAAACAATCCCGATGTTATAGAAAATGGAGTTTTCTTTCTCTAAAATGAGTGTGTAAACTAAATCAAGTTTTCTTGAGATGAAAAATGGGCTAGCCTTCATCACTTGGTTGTTCTTGTTGATGTTTTTAAAATTTTTTTTTTTTATTTAATTTTTTTTTTTTGGGGGGGGGGTGGGGGGGGGGGGTAAAAATACAGCTAGTTTCTTTTTAAAAGAGTAGGCATATAGTTAGTGATACCTAAGCACTGTATATATTTAAAGCTTCTAACTTACACCCAGTGTGGAGCCGGAAACCTACACTGATGTTAATCTGCTCATGCACACAGCAGCAAATTAATCATGGAACAGCTTTGCTTTAGTGGGAGTGTGCAATTTTCGCGCGTTTTGAACGTTGGTCCCGGTTACAGTGCCGCAACTTTGTTTCATTCACATTGTATGTAGGTACCAGGCTTGGTAGGTACGGAATCGTAACAACAGGTTACTGCGGTACCGAGAGTGATATACCCCGGTAAAAGATTGTATGTTATTATTATCACGTGATGTGCTATAAAGACGCACGTACGCGACCTGGGGGACATGGTGTAGGCCTATACGTGGTATATCACCTTGGTCGTCCGTTGTTCGTTTCCACCACCTCAGTTGTACAATAATCTTTTATTACAAATAGCCCCGGATGTGAGGTTGTATGCCGGTCGGTATTAATTGATTTCCATTTCTGTGCATTGTGGGTGAAACAAGAGTTATTTCCCTTATATTCCATTCAATTTTAAGTTGCTATTGAAGGACAAAAAGGCTCAAACCGTATTTACCAATGTCTTACAAACATTAAATTGCTTAAAAAGTAATTCTTGGCGTCAATTTATTCTTAGTTAAAAACGATAAAAAGGATAGTCTTTGTACATTCTGTCAATTAGAGAGTGAGACTCTTGTTCATTTATTTTGTCGAATTATGTCATTTTTCATTTTATGTTTTGGGCTGAATACTCTTAATCTAGACAATACGTTTAGACAACGAGGCAGTCCTTTTCGATATAACTAAAAAATATTGGAGTGCTCTCAATCTGATCCACCTAAAATCTACTTTGTTTGGCCATTGTTCATAACGTGGTTTAAGGAAAGAAATATATAATAAATCTATTTAAACCAGAAACTAACAACTGGCTATTACAGACACATTATACCAAATTATAATTGAAATAAGTATTTTTTTCTGATTCCAATTTACGCATTGAGATAATATAAAAACATTGAATATGATCTTGTACTCACGTGTTCATTTATATTTTCCCACTTCAGTGAGTTCAATACAAACAGTATAGAGGGGGGCAGCTGTTTACATAGGCAATACGTGGTTATAATTATTGGCTATGATGCTCTGAAGCGTCACAATATTATCTGCCCGCATGGATTGCCACCAATTTGGGCCTTAAAATTTCCATGTTTGTTTCACCCACATGAGTTTGTCCAAAGCAAATTACCGAACCCATGGGACGGATCGTAAGCCAATGGGCCTGCTAAACTAAACTAAAAATTGTAAACCATTGGCTGAGGCCTATAGCTTTTCCATTTGGGCAATGGGTCTTTGCATATACTGCCCACATGGGCTTGCCCAGGCCTTTCCCATACGACAACCATAAGAGCCTTGATTAATATCCTGCAAATATGGGATTGCACTTAATTCCCCTATGATACACACATGCATAATTTCTATGGGTCACTTTCTGCAGATACGGGATTGGGAACATTTTCCCCTTAAAGACACCCATGGGTCACTTTATATATTTAGCTATTAATGGGATTGCCCACATTTCCACCGGTAAAAAAAAAAGATTCACAGGGCCACTGCATATTCTACCCTTAAGGGGTTGCCAGTGTTTTCCCCATATTGTACCCACGGGGTCACGGATTGCCCACATTTCCCCATATGATACCCATATGGGCCACTGCATATTCTACCCATCATGGGCCGGATTGCCCATGGTTTCCCCATGATGGCTTTCCCACATGGGCTAGCCGATGTTTTTCCTGTATGGGACCCGTAGAGTTTTTAATAATGATTCATAATAGACCAACATTGCAAAACAACTCTCTGTTTTATTGATAACAAATAAGAAGGATACCAGTCACAGATTGTTCTAAAGTTGGGATTAGTTTACAGGTAATGTCCCACTCTGCCCGACAGGTCCGTTTTAAAAAGAAATCCCCATGAAAAGAAACATAATATTATAGTCTCTGTACGGGACGATTATTGTGATTCACTGATGCGGAAGTGCAGGCTTCGCATTCCGCAGAAAAGTTTTCCTTGATATATACGGTATAAGGGTTCGAGGCCGATACTAACAATCGAACACAATAGTCATTATTGACCTCATTGTTTCTATACAACATATTCAAGACTTGAGGCACTTTCTGTGTAAAGAAATACCAGTGACGTATATTTGTTCGTGACAATTCGACGTCATTATTGGATGCACTCTTAGAGGGCCACACTTCAGATTGTTATTTTTAGGATATTTGTTGATTTCGGGGACGTTGAGAAGATCCAAGTTTGATTTCATTCCCAGGTGGTCACCGTTACCATGAAGGAAGAACCATCCATGCCGTACATGCTCCGGTGTCCATAGGGCTAGGGAAATCCCCCGGAGATTCTGTCACCTCACAAGGGAAGTTAACATGGGCTGCACTGAGGGAGGTTTGTTCAAAGAGGGCGCTGTCGTGTCAGAAGTAGTTTCTGGACGCAAACGTTTTGTTCGTACCACACTAGAGCCAACAGTGAAGGGATCCGGGAAAGCGCCCATACCTTATGCGTGTACGCATTGGCTCTAGTGTGGTGCGGGAAAAATTTGCTTTCTGGATGTACAGTACACACAGCTCGCCGTTCGGTGGGTATGGGGAAAGCATCTCCGGGGTGGGTCTTTAATCTACTAAAGAAGCAATTCAAGAGGAAAGAGGGGAGAGAAATTACTTCAAAGTATAATTTTTATATAATTAGTGTCCGATAATTTTTTAACAGAGACGACTTTCTAAATCCCTGGCCTGGGGATGTGTGATCAGATGTTTCCTGTTCTAAATGGTTAATTGAAATCTGAAAACAGAGGGCGCTATTGTAGATCAAACGAGGAGTGGTTGTGTTTACATTTTCATTGACAGAAATGTGCACACTACGTAATACGTTACACGTACTACTAGACCGACAGATGCACGAGTCACAAGAATGCCGAGACCCAGTCATTGAGAACACCAAGTAAAGTTCACATGCTTTGTGAGGACACTGTTCTCTTTTAACGAGAAGCAGGGACTGGGGGTGTGGTAAGATGCATTTTTAAGTTCAAGTTGTACATGTACTTGTACTTCCTTTTCGATCACTTAGCTAGCTGTCGCCTTGCCCTTGTTCAAAATCAAGGTTGTTGATTGATTAATGATTATCTTATAAGACAAGTCACCCGAAGACAAGTAACCCGAACCGTTTTGTTACACACAGAAAGTTCTCGCCTATGGTTGGAACACGGGCCGTGCTCAATTTTGTTGGAGCTGTAGAGTCCCTTTACCTACTGTCAGTTTCTGTAGTAGCAGTACTGTTGTTGTTTTATTGGTTTCTTTTCCTTCCTCCATGATTTCATGCACGAGGGTGGAATGTAACAAACGGACCTATTGCATTAGTCACTTCAGATCAATTCATTGGCTGGTTGGTATGGAGTCTAGACAGAACTACATAACTATTGTAAAACGATAGAACTAGAACAGTTGTTCTAGTTCTAGGGAGTACCTGACTATATGGAATAATCCAGCCTAGTAATAAATTGGCACAATTTTGGGCTAGTTGTAGTTTTTATAACAACTAAATAAAAAGACTGGTGTCATTTTGGTGTATTGGGAAAATAATGTAGTGTTACTTCTGTACATGACAGGGAACATGACAAAGATGGTGGAAGCCTGATGAAGTTCCGTTGCATGTTAAGATGGCTGGTACCATACCACAAAATGAATATGAGCTTCTGTTGTAACAATTTTGTCTCTCTTTCTTGTATGGTACTTCAGGCCTTCTTCTTGTGGATTGTCAGTAAACGTCTGATGTACCCAACTTTATTCATCCGACCAAGAAACTGCAGACGGATGCCACCCCATGCTCACCATCATCACCAACATGCAACCCATCATCAACATGGTGGTGCGCCACGTGTTGGGTTCCAGCAGAGAGATCTCCCCACTGCAGGGGGGCAATTCATGGGTTTGGCGATGTGCTTGGGGATGTTCGGCTTCTTCTTTCTAATAAGCGGTGGAATCATAATGGTCTTTAGCAATATTTTAGTAGTTCCAGGTATCGTGATGTTCAGTGTTGGATTTGTCTTCACCATTTTCTGTGTCGTAGTTTGCATACGAGGTCGAAAACACCAGCAGAACATGGAAATTGGGACCCAACGATACTCCGGGGTCACAACTCTAGGCTATAGCGAGTCAGGGACACAGTCGACAATCGTCCATCCGCCAACTGTGGGGTCAACTATCGCTTATGGCCCTGGGGCGGAAGGTTACCAAGGGCCACCTGGTCCTCAAGGGCATCCTCAAGCTTGCCAACTCCAATCTCAACAGTATCCACAAGGTCCTCCTGTACAGTATGAACAAGCTGGTGCTGATACCTACCCACCTCAGTAAGGTCTATTTTCAATCTATATTGGCTTAGATTTATGGAAGAAGGCATTAATTTGAACCATGCACTAAACCTGTTTAAATTAACAAGATTTTATATTGAGTTATTTTGAAGGTAAAAGGGGTGAACACTCGACCAACTCAAACTCCTTTGTAAACTGCCAACAAAAATGTATTTCTAAATTGTTACTAGTATGACATTATTTGTATTCTCAAAGGTTTTTTCTGTGTAGAATCTTCTATAATCTTGCCAAAAGAACAGTTAAAACTATTGATGGATAACTACCAAAATTTGATACACTTCCAAAACATTTTTATTCATTCAGGGGCCTATATGTTTTATTTTTTAGAATAACAATTAATGCACTATTAAACTGTTAACAAGAGTATTTCTATCCAAGACTCTAAAATTGTGGATTTAGGCTTTATTACCACGATAATGTCTACCCAAAGGATTTTACTTTTGATATTGATGACTATTTGTGGATGCGATAGAGCTTCTTTTAAAGCACAAAAAGTAGCTAAGCACAACAAAAGTGTGCTTACTAGACTAAGGTTACCAGCCATAAAATAATGTCTCATGTACTATTCGTGACTGGTGTCCTGCTCATTTTTGCTTAGCAGCAAATTGTTAAGTAATAGAGTGAATATAATTTGAATAATTTGAATTGGTCCCAGGTCTTATAAGTTATTTAGCCTATAGCGCTACATGTATATCACATCCAAAGGGCATCCCATAGGGCTCATTCTCTTTCTCCATACAAGTAGAACTATGTTTGGAATTATAAGACCCTTTAACATGAGCACAAAGTGTTTTGGCGCAATTCTGGATGCAGCCAACCATGCCAGAAACACTGGGGCGAACCCCTTCTTTTTAGGATAAGTGCACTGGGTTGTTTTACACTTACAGGCATTACACATTACTCATGGACCCTATGGCTGTCTGTCCCATCGGAAGGACAGAGCCATGTGGTAAAGTGTCTTGCTGAAGTATCGAGACCAGGACGCCAACCCACAATCTGCTGGTCAGAAACACCATACCTTAGGTCCGATGCGCTTGTCAGCTTGGCCACGTCACACCACATTCTTAGAACTCAAACTGGCCAAGGTTCAAGAGCTATGTATTATTACCTCATGACAGTTTCCATAGTAAATGACTGTTTGAAATTGTGTTTATAGTTGCTTAAATTGTTGTATTTCATTCACTTTGTCACTTTCCTCGCTCAATAGCTTTCTGTGTTATTTCCACAGATCACCATATCCTCCAGAACCTGAGAGTCAGGTAATTGAACCATCTGCCCCACCCCCGGCCTATGAGGACGCTCTCAAGCAATAGGTAATAATCTAACAACGAAGACACCTGTATTGTTTTATTTATTGACCATTTTGATTCATGATATCAACAGGGCTATTTCATTGGGGGGGGAGATTGTTTGGAAGTAGTGTAGGGCGGTGGACTTGAGTTCTCTTAGGTACAAATTGTGCGTTCGAATCTTGCCCTAGCATGCCTGCTTGGTCCCAACAATCTTGTCCTTGAGCATAATTACTTCACTCAAAGCAGGAGGACAAATGGGTAACGGCAAAAGCTGGTGGAGGGGTAACCCGGTCGGACTGGCATCCTGTCCAGGGGAAATTTAAATATTCTCGGTCATTTTGATGTAAATGAAACTGGATATAAATACAGCCTTGATGAGCTATGTTGCCCTGGACTGACTTTACTTCACTGCATGTCATGTCTGATTTGACAGCTTTTGCAATGAAACAGTTAACAAAAAAGTGGGGCCTAATACCCGGCCAGGATAGAGTTTCTAAACTTGGACACAACTTTATGTTCCTGCTGGGTCTGAGAACATTGTTCCAATTCCCAAGCAATAGATGGAGATCCTGTCTAATGTATGTTGAGTGAATGAGATTGTAGATTAGTTACAAGCTCTACACCCTGTAGAAGAGCAAAGGGCTCACATTAGCATCAAAGGGGGATGTCTGAATACCTCGCTTGTAATTTCAGTCACTCACAAATGACAGAAGAAGAAAGGTGTTTTTTTTGTTTTTAAGGGACTTAGTATATGCTTTTTTGGTCGTTTTACAATGTTGATATATTTAAAAAACGCAATGTTCATGTAGCAATGTTGACACCGACTTGTAGCAGTGAACAACTAAATCCATTGTCTTTGAGGAAATAGCGAAAATGTATTCATAGTATTTTGTACTCTGTGTACTCTGTGTAAAAACTTTTAAAATATTCAGAAATAAAATTTCAAACAAAAATCCCTGGTCCAAATTAAACATAATATTGAATCGTTGGATGACTGCTCTATATTCCAACGCCCCTATGTTCCGACAACCTTAAGTTATGTTCCGACAACCCTATGTTCCGACAACCCTATGTTCCGGGGAAAAAAAACTCCTGATTTACTCGCTAAGGTTATGGTCAGGGTTAGGATTAAGCAAATATATTATAGGGCTGTTGGAACAGTAGTTGCGTTGCCGACTGCTAAGATATAGGATTCGAACTGCCTCTAGCTACTGTACAAACTCTGTATGGTAAGACGTCTGCTCTAGAATGGCAAAGGTCATGGGTTGAAATCCCATTATGTAATAGGCCCTATGCCTATGGATTTGTTTTCACAAGACCCAGGAAAGTACTGAATATGCAGAGTTTAATACACATCGGTGCACATTCTTTATCCCCGATGCAAATTTCACATGTATTGGATTGGCAATATAATCTGTTAAGGTATAAACCAAGAATCCCGGGAAGGGGAGGGGAGGAGGGGCCTCCCTCCTTCTCTCCCGGTGTCACGTCCTCGACGTTCCGGCGTACTGAGCGTACCAGGTGACGTACGCATGCGCGGCCGTACTATTCATTCCATCCGTGTTGGTTACGTGGGCTCCTTCTCGTGCTCTGTAACTCATTTGTCATTGGGTACTTATACTGGCCTCGTCATAAGAATATTTCTTAGATTGGGCACATAGAGTTACGAAACGACTTGACTACTGTAACAGCTCATGGGGGACGCCATGACAGCTAGAGACTAGAGGAACACTCAGTGCGGCACAAAATTGACTACTTTCGCATGACATGACGTAATGTATGATATTTAGTCATCTGGAACGTTTAGTACGCCGGTGTCATAGGGAAATCTGTCCCCCCGAGATTAACGAAATTAACGTGGGCTGGAGAGGGATGATTCAAAAGAGGGCGCTATCAAAAGTAGTTTGTACACAGTTCTCCATATGGGGGGACAGAATCTCCGGGGGACAGAATCTCCGTCCACACCGGAATGCTCAGTGCGCGACACCGGTCTGCATACCTGATGCTATTCTAGTTGTATGTAAATATTTAACAATGCAACGCATTGTGATCAAATTGGTGTTTCGTTGGAAATGTTTGAGGACAATTTTATGGCATTCTGTCTGCCCCATACTGAGAGTTCTTGGACTTATTCTGTGCAGTGATGAATCAATCACAATTAGGGGAAAGTGGGGCTGGATTTTGGAGAGTTCCGGGGGAATTTAAGGGAACAATTTTCTTCCAAATCCTTCATTATCCATTACCAAAGGGAAGGATTTCGAAGGACTATGGTCTTTGGGCCCAAAACATCAATTGCTAATGTCACAGGGTCAGGCATTCCAATCTTTTCTAAATCCAAACACTTTGGTGTGGAGTTACATAGAGGAGAAGAGGGGATAAGAGGGATTGATTCTCACTCTAGCCAATCTGCCCAGTCTAAGGGTTTTAATATGATGTATCATGTAGCATTTTTGTCAAATGTGAAAACAGTGATTGTTAACACTTTTTGGCTGGTAACCAGTGGGGTAGAGTTGAAAACAAAAAATATACAAAAACATGTTTTTGAGAGAAAGTTGTAAAATGTGCAAAGTCTCACAAACCACATGTAAGCGAAACATTTTCAACAAACCTTTTATAGTAAAAATGTTTTAGTCATTTTTGAGACGATGGTATTTTGAGACTGTGAATGAAAGTACTAACTTAAGACTTTTTAGATTAATATATTGAAAACTAGTGTATAAATTGTATTTGATAAATGTGCTATAAGAATTGAATTTGCATCGTTCGTGAACCAGAATTGTCAATCGAGGGCTCGATTTCACAAAGGGTTAGATTAATCCTAAGTGTAAATTATTGTTAACTGCTAAGCAAAGTGTGATGTCACAATACAATTCACTATGGCAATACTGACAACTTATCTTAAGCAGAACTCGGTCCGCCATTTTGTGACACCAAATTTTTGACATCTATAAAATGGCCGAGTGACCGTATGTTTTGCCAACTCACTGCAGGTGTTTTAAGGGGTAACTCAAAACAGCAAAACTTTGAGAGATTTGGAGGCAAAGTGCAATTTAAACTTGATCCTACGTTGCATACAACAATTTTTCTGATGTAAAGACCTCTTGCATATGACATCACAGACCCACACAGCGCCCTCACTGAGAATAATAAAGACGACCGAATGTTGTGCGTGACGCGTGCACGCGTGCACGTTTCCATTGTTTGACCCCAGGCTAAGTATGGATGCCAATGCAAGGATCCACTGGGTAATGATTATCGATGCTGTTGTTCACACGGACCTCCAAGGGAAATATTTATTTGGCAACTAGCAGAACCGATCATGCGATTTGTTATCAAAAATCGAGAAACTTTTGCATTGCATTATCTTGCCATAATTTATCGTTTGTACCTCATATTCCAACAGTCTAAAAGCACCCCAAAAATGTTGTTAGAATGCACAACCTCTGGAGTCTATTAACATTCTTCCATGAACCAGTGCCTAAATTCATAAAACTGCTCTAAGGTTGGGTGGTACTTTAGTAATGACCCCGGAAAAAAAACACTGTGTAATTTATATCCCAAACCGTCCGTGTTGTAATGGGTACAGGTTCGTGGTACGGCCCTGTTATCTAGGACTATGCTGTGAATGATTTAAACATTAACTCAACCATAATGTACATACTTATATTTTATTTTGATTATTTTTTATTGTTAATATTCATTGACTTGTCATAAGATGACATCAATATTTTGAGCATTGTGTTTCTGTGTGGATAAAATAATGGTAATATAGACTGAAAAAACTGAATGTAACTATTTTTCCTTTACTCATGAGAATTGCTGAAATATATGTATAGATGTTGTAGTTTGGGTCCGTTATTTATATAAATTATATTATAATATATATATACACACACACAAGAAACTCTCGTGTCAGAATTGAGCCGGTCCCTAGTGACCTGCTCCATATATGGGTCAGTCTGGCCTGGAAAATGCATGTTTTATTAAAATGTGTTTTTAAACTCAGATTCCGTGTCAGTTTGACTCATTTTGGGGTCGTTTTGACACAGATTGCGGGTCATACTGAACCTGGATCTGGGGATATTCTGACCTGGTAGCTTTTAGAGTGTACACGTTTGTGTCAGGGAGTCTAACGACTGTATGAAACGAGAACTTAATCAATGTTACTGAAAAACCAATTGTTTGAATTAAGCAAATTGTTCAGGATTTTAACATTATATAGTACAATTTTACATCATTGTAAGCCTGCTTATTCCGTATAAGTCGACATGACTAATTAAAATGGAACAGTAGTATGGCACTCGATAATGGAGTTCCTTGCAAAATGTTGTACATAAATATCGTGATTATAACGTATAGACCCATTGCACAACGCGCAGCGCTCTTACACGCGCTCTCTTGTCCGCTATTTTGAGTGTCAAAATGTGCACAAAGGAATTAACTCAATAAGGTGGAAATGGTAGGCCTACACGTGCATACGCACCTCCAAACTTCTACTTTTCCCGTCTGTTTAGTTCTTTTGTGCACATTTTGACTCCCAAAGGCGGACAGGAGCGCATGTTAGTGCATTGCGCGTTGTGCGATGGGTCTATAGACCTTTCGATTACAATGTCACAGCCCGAGTTGGAAAGCCTTAAATGCAGACAAAAACGGATGGCCACAGTTTAACAATGTTACACAAACATTCAAAAATAGTATCGAATTCGTTGGAAAAAAAGCAATTAATCATGGGAGGTATTTAATTTAATTGAAAGTTTGCACAATGTGTTGAAGTTGGTTTAAACATAATGTTAAACATGTTTGAATGCTTTACTAACATTCGGCCGTCCATGCCAACCAGCGTGTTTTGTTTATCAACAATGGAAAGGTCTACAGGCCGTGTTTCGAAAAGACACCTTGCATAATATGACGTCACAAGCCCTATTTTTTCCCTCACTGGGGTCACTAGAGAGCCATCATTGGCTGAGAGTTGTGCGCAGTGTGTACACTAAGACACGTTTCCATTGCTTGACGTCCAGTAGATGGATTGCAATACGCGTCATTGACTGCCATCTTTGATGTAAAACAATGGAAAAGTACACGCGTGTAACGCGCTACGCACGACTCTAAGCCAATGATAGCTCTTCACGCATACACAATTCATTAAAGATGGCGGCCAATGACGTCTATTGCATTCCATCTATGCAAGGGGTCTATTGTAGTAACAACTGTAGCCGTAGCCGTAGCCTCACATTCCATTCTAACACGGCCTTACGGATTGGGCGCATTGGGCGCAATAAAGCAGTTGTTATGAAATGAAAGGTTGATAAGATGTTTTAAAAGTGGAATATAATGATCCACACAAATATACATCGAAACCATGTCGTTTTCATTTTACGTTGTGAACTAACACGGTCCGCTATTTTGTAGAACCAAAGTTTTGACTCCTCAAAATGGCGGGCGTTGTTCACGAATTTAAAGAAAAACCACACCATTTTGAGGGATGTTTGTTTTTACTCAATATTTTCTACTTTTAAAATATCTTTCCAACCTTGTTCATTTCATAACAAAACCGTTTTTCTAGCCTAAAGCACCCAATCCGAGGTGTCCCTTTTAAAGTTTGTAATAAAATAAACAAACGATCACAGTTTAGTCTAGTGCAATTTTTTGTCCAATAGTATTTGTCTGGTGGAGGAGAGTGACTACATCTTGACAATGATCAAAGATGGTACTATTATTGCAATATATATATATACATATTGCAATATATTATAATATATTGCAATATATTATAATATATTGCAATATATTGCAATCAAAGAAAATCTGGCATCTTTATTAAAAGATTAATTCAACTGAAATTTAAATCATGAACAATTCTGCGCATATTTTCTTGTTCTATCAAAGCATTACATACTATTTAAAGAGATTACAATGTAACAAGTTTTGAGAAATCTATTATAAAAGACTTGCATTTCAAAGTTCAACATTAAAATTATTGTTAATGCTTACAATTTGATAACTAACACCTTAATTGTAAATATTCGGGTTATCTATACACACTAATCTTTTTTCTTTTAAAACGTGGTGTCTCTGAATACAAGAAGTTGATTCTTCTTCAAGGAATATTTTTTTGCACTAAAATAACACCATCATTTTCATCATTTTCAACAGTGAATAGTTCTCAATTTTGAGTGTAATTTTAAGTGTAACTTTGCAATATCGAAATGTATTGGATAATTTAATTGTTCATGTGGTTGATCCATTCAGGAGTGTGTTTTGGCGACCCCAACCAGAAGCATGTTTGAGTTTTGGTTATTGGTTGAGCATTTTCGCATGTTCGGTTGAACCATTGATCTCTATAGAATTATATTGACTGTTCCCTTCCGAACCCAACCTTGTTCCCAATGTTGATCGATCTCACACCTAACCGTAACCGACTTGTTTGCTCAGTTAATCCCGAATTTCAAATTCACAAATTCGCAGCGAATAATTCGTAAGAGTTGCCCGGTGTTCAAAAACACCGAAACCAGCCATGACTGTGACGTCAAAATTCACTTCGCATTCGCAGGAAGTATGAACCGAGTTTTTAGGCTTGGTTTCGATGGCGGACTCTAAAAAATGTCAATGGAATACATTGAAGCAGAGTTATCTTGATAACATTACAATGACCTGGTTCCATCGCTTCAAAATGAAATGAAGGTATAGTACCCTTAAAGAACAGGAATTTTCGAGAGATGTACCTACGTCATAAACGTGTTCTGGTTCCGAACCGTTTTTGCATAGCCCTTGAAACTGTTTCACTCATAATAAATTGTACGTCAGAAACTTGTTTCCAGTCACGGTCGTCCAAACAAGCCCCTGTGTTAGAGACTCATCCAGACGTTGAAGACGCATCACAAGACACATCAAGTCGTAGAAACAATGAGGAGAAATTAGTAAATTTTCTTCTAAATAATTTTGTTTCAGCACGAAACATCATTTGTTTGCGTTACGTATAGAATGGTGTGACGACCCGCATTTTAATTTTAAACCATTTTGAAAACACACCCGCATTGACGTATGGTGGCGCAACGTTTTATTAACATAAGCAGCGGCAATATTGTCGAAAGAACAATTTGCAAATTTGGTATCGCAAACGGTGAGCAGTTCCCATGCTAGAACAAAACCGTCATTATGATTTCCTCACGGGAAAATGGAGCCTGTGTTGTGTTAGTTGTGTATTTTATCAAACAGACAACTATATTTTATGAAAATAAAACAATTCTGACACATAAGATTAGGCTATGATACAACAAATATATATGTTTCTATTTTGTAATTAAATTACAGGAATAGACCATTGGGTGTTATAATATAAAGCCATACGTTTATGAATGGAAATGATTCTGTTGGACAAAATTGGGAAAAGAAAACAATAAAACATTTCTGTTAAAAAAGAAAAAAAAATGTAACAAGAAATGTTGTTAAATATTAACTCAAAGGATGTAAAATCACAGGTACAACGTTAAATTTGATGGTCATTACCTGTTTTGCAATCTAAAAACTAAGTTTCAACAACATTTGTTTTTGCTACGGTTACAAATTTCATTTCAAATTACAATAAACACGCAACATCCACAGAAGTCAGTAAAAAATATTGATTCTAGTCTCGAGCAATATCCCAAAATAGAACAGCCTTGCAATATTATATTCGGATCTAATTCACCCAAATTGACAACTGGTTACACGTTGCAATTAGCTTTTTCTGGATACGTGCAATGATTGTTTTCATTATCGGTTACTGTGAAGTGTAGACCAGGTGCGCAGGGCTGGTGTACTGCTACCCCATTGACGCATTGGTAGTACATCGTACAGTCGTAGGGGTCGGCAACGTGTGTATTGTCAGGTTCACTCTGGCAGTTGAAGCTGGTTACCGGTTTGTCGCTGGTTACCGGTGCCTTGCCGTTGACATAATAAGTAGTAATGGTTGCCGATTGAGAAGTTGGTACACTGCCCATCAGCTCACCATTTACTACTGCAGATGTTGTCGTAGTCTTTACTTGGTTGCCCGGAAAAGCATCTACAAAGAAAATGTTTACAGATATTACAATTTGAGTGCTAGTATAGTGTCGATTATTTGGCATTGAAGCTGCATATAAAAAAGGCACTTTTGGACAAACAAACAATGCTTTAGGAGACAGTTTTACATTAACCGAAAAAGCAAAGATTTAATAAAATGTTATTAATCTCTGGACATTTTTATTGAACACGAGTTCCTCTTCCGTTTTATTGATGTAAGTAGGCCTGATGATAAACCCAAACTACTAAATTAGTCTATGTAAATAAAAGTGCATATTGTAAAAAATCTATAAGCCCACAATGGAATGGAATTACAGTACAATTTAGAAGGTACAAAACTCGCTCTGAAACCCCTTGCACAAACGTCACGTGCGGCTGTTTGCAACGCTCGCGCTGCCTAAAATGCGCTCTACAGTGTAAAAGGTTGTAGTCGTAAGGGGCCATTCAGAATAGTCAATGTTTAAAAATTTCGATTTTTTTTTTTCGAAATTGTGGGTGGGTGGGTCAAAAGAAATAACTTTAAATCGAACGTATTCATAAATAAATGGAAACAAATTAACAAATGATAAATAAGAAGGAACATGATTCCCTTTTTTACTTTGTTTTATGGTCTTTTGTAAATGATAGGGTCATATCAAACTAAAGACTGTTGTACAAAGTTTTATGT
>JAUELU010086209.1:0-15629 GCA_032357145.1 Evasterias troschelii
TGTTGCCCTGGTCTTGAAGATTGATAACATCACTGCCCCTGTTGCCCTGGTCTTGGAGATTGATCACATCATTGCCCTTAATGCCCTGGTCTTGGCTCAGGTACCCCCCTTGAGAATGTCTCCGTAGATGTTCCTAAAGAAAGCGAATATTCTTGCGTCTTTCTTTTGGTCCTTGAAATGTTGGAAAACCCATTATTATGGTGTGTGCAAGAACAAAACATGACTAAAAGCACCCTCAGGGAAAGTGAGATTGCAAATATAGTGTTTTGCAACTCGAAAACCGATTCCAAGGCTTACAAAACAGGTAATCTAAGTCTAATCTCGTTAAATTTTAAACTTATCCAGGGGCCAGCTTGCGTGACACACAAAATCCCCCTTCCTGCAGAATTGCGACATCTCGCCGGGAATTCCCCAGTCTTTCACAAGAGTCGCAGCGTAATACGCTAAATAAAGGTACGCCTCAAATTGTAATTGGTGGCATGTATAGGGATCAATATCCACTGCATCCCCACAGTCTACCAATCCAAGAAAGTGCAGTCTTGCCAAGCTTAATTTTTTTACTAGACATGCCATTATAACTTGATAGATATTGTTATCCTTAAAAAGTATGTACATGAAGGGACAAGGCATTTTTACATATAAGTTGACTGGTTTGTTATTAACGACCTCACTAAAACTGTCCCTTTAAAAAATAATATATAATGTGTTGCCATGGGAATATATTATAATCATGGTACCAGGCAAAAAGTGTTAGCCAATACATTTTTTTGTTCAGTGAGTGCTTATTGTTTAAACTGTAAATTTAACAGAAAGCAGTCTTGAGGCTGTATTGTATCACAAACTCCAAAAAAATATCTCATTTTAAGAAATGTTTCTCAGATTGCAATGTTTTTGAAGCACTCTCTCCAAAACCACACTCCTTTAAAGTAAGTTTTTATGGTAATTAATTTTTAGAGTAATTACCAAAGGTAAGCCCTCATAATAGCAGGTTCATGTATGACTAGAAATGTCAAGACTTTTTTGTGGAGTCAGACTGTTTATGTCTATGCTGTGAACGTAAAATAGTTGTTGTTATACACAGATAGATAAATCTTGCTCTTAGATCTACTTCTCTAGCACTGAGGAAACTGTTTCCCAAAGCTTCTTGCAACCTATAATTTCAGGGGTGACCAAAGCCTGCAAATGCCTCCTCATACGGAATTTAGTTTGATACCCTTTCTTGTCAGCAATGACTCACACCTTCTCTGTTGAAGTTACCCTGTACCTTGCTCATAGAGTAACCCAAGACAGACAAAGTGTCATCTTTGGGGTTTTGAAAATAACACCACATGAACTTTCTAGAAGATTCCAGAGAAATTGTTGTTGACCCTTTCACAATTAAACAACTATAATCTGTAAGTCTCCTGAATTGTAACATCTGAGAGGTTACACAGGTCTATAACAAGGGGAAACCCAGGCCCACAAGTAAACTTTTAGGAATGTCATCCCTGCTACATGGATTTTGCAGGATTTCTCATTTAAAGATTACACCGCAGGAGCTGCGGTCATCTGTGGGAAAAGTGGGTTTGTTTTTCTCATGACCTTTTTCATGCGTAAAACTGAAACTGTGGGAACACTGGGTGGGCACTTTCACAAGGATGAAACATAATGGGGTTTGTTGTGAATTTTGTTTTGATATGACTCTGCCCAGGAAGAATCACAACTATAATTGTTTAGAGATTTTGTAAGTTTTGTTTTGAGTTTTGCAACCCTGCATGCAAAATTGTTTGCAATTTTGTTCACGTTTCACCTCACCCTTAAATATTGCATTGCTGGCAACCCTTACACAAAAACAAGGCATTGAGTAGATGTTTGGCAAGTTTACAATGCTTCAAGCGGTATCCTGTGGATTTCTGCCAAGGGCTTACGTGATTAGCTACAAACTTTGTCCTGGAGTTAAACAAACTTTTCCAAACTTCTATAACCTGCCGCTTATTTGATCTTGCCAAAATCAAAAGTGCAAACAAAAAACCTGACAGCACATGAATCCCCCCATTAAATTCAAAAGTTTTTGCTTTCAATGAAACACAATCCCCATTCGCTAAATTAACCAGAGGTTCCATATGATGTATAGATGGTGTAATTTAAAGTTTAGGATGTTGAAATGATTTTACTCTTCTTAAAAAAATTCCCATAAGATATACATTACTTTCCCTTTAAAAGTTATGCAGTAGGAAGGAACTCACCATAAATAAGATGGAAAAAGTAAATGTTCACAGATTTGCACATAACTTATGTGGTATAAAGATGGTAAGGGTGGACAACTTTGCTTGGAATATTTCAGACTGAAATGGTATAGGTTTTGAGAAAAAGGTAACAGATTTGGGTATGGTCTTGCGAGTCAAAAACTCCATGTTTGAAAACAGTGAAAACAGGTACAAAGGGTGTTTTCCACTATGTTCTTGTGACTCCTTGACCAATTGAGCTGAAATGTTCACAGGTTATTTATTTCAATGTGTATGTGTGGGTCACTCAAAGTGTGAATGAAGTGGTCTTTGACAATTATAAATGTTGGCTGCATGCGTCAACTAAGGCTATTTATTAATTATTTGGGTTTTTTTTCAGTTGAAAGTTTTATTGTGTTTAAAGGTTATCAGGTCACAGACCTGCCTGGAATTAATTACACAGACACCATGGGGGCCAGGGCCTTTACTGTGCCTTGGTCTTGGTCTTGGTGCCCCTTCAAAAGCTGCTCGTGGACTTGAAGAAGAGTTTTCAGTGGAATTGCCCTTTCAGGGAACGATTTCGTCCAGAATTTTGCATTGCAAAACAGTTTAGACTGAACCAGTTTTGTGCACACAGAATGCTTATATTGAGTAGCAGAGAACTCGTTCACTGCCTTTGCAAAATTAAAACGACCTTTCCCTTTAGAGTATGAATTCCACGTTAAGATCAAAATATTTTTCAATAGGCCTATAGCATTACATATGTTGTGCAACTTGGTGATCATTCAGGGGGAAATTTTTTAATTTAAACCATTGAACTGTCACTCCATAAGCTTTGCAATCTATAATTATGAAATACTCTTCTGGGATTCACATTGGCACGGTACCTTTTGGCACGGTATCTATACATTTATCTTCAAAGTTCAAGCGTCTGGGGCTTAAACTCAGACTAAAGGCAAATTGAATAACAGTCAGCTTAAAGAATTCATGACTTCTAAGGTAATCACTTGTATTTACTTATATTGCAAGGTTTATGTTTTTAAATGGGGGGATATTTTTGTAAGTGAATGACATCATCGTTCTACTTTCCTTCCATTAGCAATACAACTACGCACAACATTTGTTAAGGTTTTGAGTTATTATAGAAATTTGACGAGGTACGTAACCTTTCCATAAAAGTGCAATGTGTCTGGGGCTTTCACTAAAGGCACGTTGAATAATAGATAGATAGCTAGCTCATATAGATACAAAGGCAAAGAAACAAATTGATTTTAAAATATAATTTAGTTTTAAAAATGCTCCAAGTAGTTAAACAAAAATTATAATGAAAGAAAAATGTTATGAGGGAAAAGCTTAGTGGGGAAGGGGGTCCTCCTCGTTGTCATTTGTTTGTAGATACGTACATGTGACCGGTTTGTTTATTATTTCAGAATATAAAAATATGTTATCTGAGCGAATTCATGCCCTCATGGTTATCCAGTGGAAACAAAATATTTGTGTCTCCTTTTTCTGTTATTGCAAAGATTATGTTAAGCAGGGGATATTTTCGTAAGTCTAATCAGCATTTCACTTTCCATCCATTATGCATACATCTCTCAATGTCCGAGTTGAATATAGTTTTGAAATTGTATGTGATATTTTTCATTTCATCAGCTGTTTTAGTCAGTTGTTTATTCTTAAGGCCCTTTTTACCTCCATGATTATCTAGGCATAATAATCTTTGTTTTTTAATCTGAAGTTGATAGATTTGCACACAGAAAAATCAACTAAACTGATATCAAATGTCTAGAAAACCCTTTACCTTATAGAGTAGTAAGTTAACCTTTGTACTCAGTCAACAATTTCCTAAACTTTTGCAAGAGTCAAATGTCATGCTTAGTTTGTGTTTTCAACTGGTATTATTTTTCAATTAGTTTTTTAATGAGCACTTTAAATAGATCACTAAAAGATAGTTGGTGGCACGCTCGCTCGCGGGGGTCTCCCAGAATGTTAACAAACAAACTGTGGGGCTTTCTGGACCCAAATGTTTGGATGAATGGCCCTTTAATTGAAACAAGGTCTTCAGAATATTTTCTACTTGGTTTTTATATTGGTTTTAAAAGCCCTTGGCAATCTGGAGCTTTCTATATGGTTTTCTCCTGGTGTTACATGATGGAGTTGCGTACAGTATGTGATTGTGACAGTCTCCCTCTATTTGTTTGTCTTGTTTGGCCTGCCCATTGCCCTCCTTGTCCTGCAGACAGACTCTTTCACTAAGTTTAAAAATTCATTTTTCAGTCTCGGATGAAGCATTTAATGCAAAGAATTTATTGTTTGGTTTTATTTTGCACCTTCAACAATGTCCTGCAAGTGAGTGTGCTACTACAGCGCATTATTTATGTTAAATGTGCTTTCGTCTCTGTTTTAGCTGGAAGGTAAAGAGAGCTTAAAAGAAATTAATATTCATCATAAACATTTATACAGCACCTGATCCATCAGTACCTACACCTCTGCAAATTGCAGTTAAAAAGAAAATAATAGCAATAATTTAATCTACATATTTGTGCCAAGGCAAACTGGAGGCTTTATTTTTCCAGGAAATTAAATTTCTTTCAACATTCGTGATTAAATTTTACACCTGTTCTACCGAAGTATTTATTAAATCTTTAATTACTTTCAGCTGTATTGTTTGGTTATAATAATCTAACCGTGAATAATCCGGGGGAAAAATTGATTGTAACACCGAGATTGCCAGCAAGATAATATGTTTGGTGGTGAAATACAGGAATGAAATCGTAGACTACCAGTATATTGCTCAACTGAAAGTAATAATCAACTCATCTTTCATGACCATTCAGGAAGATACCATTCTCTTTCTACTATTACAACCAGGGCCCAATGTCATTGCTGCTTATGCAGAAAAAGTGCTTTAAAATTGTCTGGTAAGCATAAAATAAGTAGGATACCAGTCACAATTTTTACTTGTGACGAGGTAGTTTGGCTGGTAACTTTGTTCTGGTAAGCAACATTGTGTTGTGCTTAAAAATTGGTGTATACGCAGTTAGTTTTGAATTGTGTGTGTAATGAATTGTGTTTTTTGCAATATTGTATTTGAATGTTTTTGTGAACACCAGGAAAACAAATTTCACCTTTTCATTTGTAAACTGTGGTTTAATAAATTATATTGAATACAAATGAACAAAGCGTTTTACATAACAAATCTCAAAACACTGTACAGGAAACCCCGATAAGTTATACAGTAAACTAGTAAATTGATAAAAAATTGATCAATTATAAGCCACGTAGTAAAAGCACACAGTAACAAATTTAATGAACAATAACTGACAAAAAACCTTATTACAACTTGGGATTTTTATGGGTTTTTTGTTTGTTTGAAAACAATTACTTTCTTGCTGTGCTTATTCTACAGTATGATGAATTACCAAATAGTTATTAATGACAATTTAGTTGGACTGAATTTATACTAGCCTCTTGTCACTGATCAAGCACAGTGGTCCTGTGATTAATGCATCTTCTCTGTAATGTTGGGGGTTGTTGGTTCAAATTCCACTTGGGGTGTTTGTGAACTGTTACCTGCAGAGACTCAGAAAGCACTAAGTATGAAGTGCTTATTATATGTCGGCGACAGAGTGTTAGCCAGAGGGGTCTATGGGTGTCTTTTGGACACCCTGTTTTAATATTTGACTCCTTACCATTTACAAATGTACTGTAAAGTGAACAATTTGGACACCCAGTTTTTAAATCTCCAGCAAATTTGGAAATCCTCTTTACCAAAATCCTGGCAAAATGCTAAGTAATAAGATGCAGGATAACTGGTACATGTTATTTTGGTCGTTAAACTTATTCTGGTAAGTGTGTTGTTATTATGCTTAGCTACTTTGTGTGCTTAAGCAGCTCTATGAAATTTGGCCCAGTCTTGATTCTTCCGTCGAGTCATATCTGTTCAACATTTAAATCATGGTTTATTTTCTCGTAATATGCAGGCTCTTAATGAAGATGCAGCTGTTCTGAAATCAGTGCTGGCTAAGGAAGGATCTCAGTTGATAAACTTCCTTCAGCAGAAGTATTTCCCCTCCTTGCCACTTGGACCTGAACCTTCACAGGTGAGTCTCTTACTAAACGCAAAGTATAACTTAGGTTTTGGGAATATTTCGGTTGTTTTAATCCTAAATATAAACCTAATATAATAAAACTAACCTGTGTAAGTTTATTTCTAAAGGTGGTAGCGTTTTTGAGATATCGCTGAAAATCTGGAGCAGTTTATGTCCATGCAGGAAGAATAATCCAAAGTTGGAAAACACAATCTGAGAAATGTTTCATGCAGAAATGTGTTTCAGATTGAAATGTTTTTGAATCCTCTCTCTCAAACTACATTGTTTTGAACGAAATTGTTTCTGAAAATGTTATACATTAACAACAGATGCAGTGCTTGTTACCAAGTAAGTTTTTATTGTCGTAATTTGTTGGAGTAATTACCAAAGGTATACCCTGACTTTAAACAGTGTTTTTTTCCTAGAAAGAGTTACTCGGTAGTAATGGTTTCTTATCGTCCATATTCTAGTAGCTAGATGATCTAAATCGAGGTGCTTTACAACATTATTTCTGTTCATAGAAAATACTTTTAATAATGATAGTATTAATACAAGATATTTAGGTAGACCATAATGTTGGAGCCTCTATGGGCAATACAAAACATAAAACAATGAAATTAAATTAATATAAACAGCAATTAGTTTCAAAAATACAGATTCAAACAAATGAGTCTTTAAAAGTCCGATGAAAATCTGAAGAGAGAGGCTGCTTGGCGAGTAAAGTCGTTGCAGGAAGGTGCAGTGAAATTGAAGGCTCTTTGACTATAGAATTTAGTGAAAAAAGCAGTTTGCATCAGTAGGGATTGGCCAGCAGAATGAAGAGGACGAACAGGAATATATTTATGGAGAAGATCGGATATATTCAGGAGATGAAGAGCTTTGAAAGTGAGAAGATTTAACTTGTAAGTGAAGCAAGACCATTCCTCAAACTTTCTCAACTCCCTTGGAGCATACAACCCCCAAGCTGCTTTTAAGTTCAGGCATGCAACTCTTCCGGGGATTTCCGCTTTTTATAAAATAGACTACCGCCGTACAGAAAAAAGTCCGCGTACACAAAAAACATGCTGCATGAAAAGAAAAAAATCCGCTGAAGGAAACTTTGCTTATTGAAAAGAAATAAAGGTTCAGGATTCTTAAACTTTGGCTCCGTGGAAGTTTACACATACAAAAGCATTACACAGTCCAGACACAGACACAAGTTCTTCCTGTACCCTGTGTACAGCATACCTTCTAGACTATTTTTTGCACAGTCTGGCTCGGTAGTGTTTTTATTGCTTTTTGTGTAAGGGGATGCAGCGGGAACCAGACTCTGTAAGAGTGCAAGTGAACTATGCGATCGATAGGTGTTTGCTTGAAAAATAACGATGGCATCCCACTAGGAAAGACATAACTTATCGGTAACTTTCCGCTTTTTTTCTAATTAGCACCAAGGTGTTAATCCACTAGAAAATAAAACCCTCCGATTGAACCCTTGTACGCATGTAACACGTGGCAACGGCTGCCATGTTCATCATTTTTGTTTTAGTCACGACATTGGGCACGATGTTGTATAGCACACAGTTACATTCACTCCCCACATGGCTCAACAAAGATATTAGTGTGAATGATGACGTACACAGGTACCACAGGTCACTGCAACAAGGTATCAAACCTTCTGGCTAGCATTAGGTGCATGGGCGTGTTCTGTTTGTGCAGCTGGTATAGACTGTGCAAGTCTCGGGCGCATTCGAACTTTCGGGACCATAGTGGTCCCAACCATATGGAGTTTTACGTGGTCGAGATTTTGTTTTGTCAATTATTTTAGTTTAACGTAGGTTATGACCTAGAAAGATACACATGTTGTTGAGAATGTAATACTAAGTGATAACAAAATATGAAAGTAAAACCAATTCAACAATATAATGAAGAAAACCAAGAATTAAACTTGACCTCAGCTTCCAGTTATTGCAAAAAATTAAGAATTTTGTGCTCGCCTCCGATCATAAAACTTACGTAAACGCTTGTTCTGGATGCGCAATTATAATCACCAGATGCTGTAATTGCAAAGCAAACCCTTTTCATTGCAGTCTTTGGTTGTTGAAGCATCAGCATCCTCTTTAAACTGTGATACGGGTCCATTTAAGACCCGTTTGACCTTCACGAATCCGCGTAAGGGGTTTCTAAAAAGTTAACATCAAATAGGCATCCTTATTTTTTTCCAATACTAATATACACACTATTGTGATTTATTTTTCAAAAGCTAAAACTTTTCATAAAATTGTAATGATTTATTTTTATTGTTCAGATTTTGTCATGAGATATAATTTAAAACAAAGATTTAATTTCAGAAATATGCACAGTCTATTATCAGGAAACCCCATGGCTTGTGTAGGCTTACTATGGACTTAGTCTCCACAGTCTCCTGTAGAGTTTTGTGGCACCAGCCAGTTTGGCAGGAGAGTATACTGATACACTGGTACAGATTGTCACAAAGTACCATACCATCCAGGCTAGCTTGGTGCATGGGTTTCTTCTGTTTGTACAGCTGGTATTATCAGGAAACCCCCATGGCTTTTGTACTGTGGTATTTTGTGGCAAGAGTTAAATGAGCAGGAGAGTTTACCAATACGCTGTTACCACAGACTGTTACAAAGTACCACATTCCTGCTAGCATTGGGTGCTTGGTTTTCTTCTGTTTGTATGCTGGTATTATCAGGAAACCCTGTGGTGGCAATGGTCAGTTGGGCAGAACAGTGCACTGATAGTAATAAAGTTAAGTGGTCTGCTGACCAAATACCAATTACACCACCAGGCATGCCAGGCCTGGACTTTCACCGAGGGCCACTGCCTTTGTTTTCCCATTTTACCTCCATGGTTGACCCTGGTCTTTGCCTTGGTTCACCTTCAAAATTATCTCATGTTCTCAAAGGTAAAACATTTTCCAATGGAAGCGTATTGCAATTGCATCGCGCAATTGCATCGCTGCAATTGTTACAGGCGTGATGCTTCGCTTTTTAAAGGGCAGAGGCACCAAGGCATTTTCTCCTGTGAAAAAGGCACCTCTAAGACAAACATTTGTTTAAATTATATTTTTATTGGAACATTTCAAAGGGGTCCCACAGCAATGACAAGGGGCAAAGGAGGCAATTGCCTTTGTGAAGTATATCAAGCCAGTTATTAAATCTATTACATTGTTTGGGGTACCCTACCCGCTGCTAATAACAGGATTCAAAGTGGCCTGTTGTCACCGGGCATGCATAGTTGTTAGATTGTGGGGGTTGTGGAGTTTGAATCTCAGGACTCTGGGGAAGCACCGATTAAAACAGTACTTATTACAAATCTGTGTAGGTTAAAACCAAGCTAATGATATTGTTGAAAGTTGAATAAGCACACATTTAGGGTTGCCCTTAGCATTTTTAGTGACTGGCCAGCAGGACCAGTTTAGCTTGTCATTTCACTGGTCTGCAAGCTTTTTTTTTACTAGTCAATTTTAAATGAAAGCGTTCCGACATTGGAGTAGCCAGCTGGACCACTTTGGAGTGAATTCTGACTGGTCCTCATATGTTGTAACTGGCATTTGGCCATGAGAACACTGTTAAGAGAGAAGGCAGTAAATAGTTGATGAAGGCTTTGCGTGGTATCAAACGCCCTTACTGATTTATTGCTCAGGATTTATGATACTGTCAGCATCACCATGGTGACAAGAAATTAAATATGAGCTGGAGCGCATATGGAATGAAAGTCACATCAGCAATATACAGTTGGCTTGTTACAGTTGGTATGAGCTAATGTTTCATCAATTAGTAAGCCAACTGTCATGGAAGGAAATTACAAATGAGTCATTAAGTGAGTAATCACTTTGAATCGTTTGAAATGACCAGCGTACTATAAAGAACTTAATCATTATGTTACTTTTTGTTCTTCTTTTTTTCAAGCACAAGCTAAAAGTGATCCTTTAATGTCACAGTATTTTGCTTTGGAGCCATCGAGTCGGCTCGGTGACTAAATTGTGCCATATTGATTGACGGTATTTGTGTATGTGTGTGAGTTTCAAAGACAGACATGTTTAATGAAATTCGGTTCCTACTTTGAAAGGCAAATTATCAAGCACTGTACTTTTCACAAATATTTGTAAAAACAACTGAGTACATTTGTCAAATTTTATGCATAAACAAAACTATAATAGAAAGATATTTGTTATCAAGTTATCATTGGGAATCAGGCTGGATCTGTGGTTTCTTTCCCTGCCTTTCACCTCTGTGGACCCTGGTTCAAATCCCACCTCGGACCAGAGGTTGTGGAGTGGGTTTTCTACCTGATCGCGCGGGTTTTCCCCCATTTGGGGTTTTATCATTCCACATTTAAACCTGAGCATTTCTTCTCGTTTCCTAATTGCCGTTCTATTATTGAAGCTTGCGCTGTTGGATTGTGTAATTCAGTTCAAAGCAATGTTTAATTCTACATATCATCATCACGATAAAAAGAAAAATACAGTAAATGTAAACAAATGTGGAGGCAGGTTCCAAAAAGCGGGATGTTTCAAGGAATAGCCTACAAAACACAACAGCTTTACAATAGACAAAAAAAAAAAAAAAAAAAAAAACCTACATTATAATAACAAAAACTGTGTGTGGTATGTGTTTAGGTGTACACTACACATCAATCAATAGAATAATGAATTTCGAGAATGACGTAGGTACTAGGTAGAAAGGTCAGGAATGAACGATTGTTTACACCTGCTCTGAAGATTTCTCAGAATAGTTTCTTTATGAAGCCACTGACGTACCTGTACTTGTACCTTAAGCATGTTAAGTGTCAACACTAAGCCTACATGTACGCACTGACATATCGATAAACAACGACGTAGGGGATGCACATTAGTACAACAATAATACTTTGCCTTTTAGCATTTGTCTGCCATTTGAAAAACAAGATCTAACAATGCAAAGGTCACTTCCTGTGGAAAAATGTTGGTAAAAACGCCCCCCCCCCTTCCCGAATTATGAAAAAGTATTTATTTTTGAATTAATTATTACTTATCTGGAGATAATTGAGTACCAGTAACTTTTTCGGTTGTTCATTTAGCAAGGTCTGACAAAAGTACAAAAGTAGAAGTCGCCCTGATTTTTTTTTTGGCTTCTATTTAAAAAAAAAAAGAACAGAGAGCATTGCCAAGTTGTGTGTCTTGAGCAAACAGTTATGTGCATCAGACTCAAGTTTTGGTGGTTAAGAGATTAGTGTGTGGGTTCGAATCTCGGACATGACACTTGTGTTCTTGAGCAAGACACTTGACTATGGGTGCGTTCGATTAGCTTCCCCGGGTCTACCCCAGTGTGCTCATCCGGGTGAACCCCTAACCATGAGCTAATCGAACGCCATTTTCCCCCAGCATTCACACCGATGCATCTTGGGACAGCCGACCGGAACTACTTCCATTTTGTGCCGTATGTCCGATGATACTTTCCGTGGATTCACGAAAAACATTGTAAAATATAATTATTCTCAAGTTAAAACTGCAACGTTAAACAGTTTTTACAACCCCACAGTGATACAAAGGTACCCGGCTTTGAATAAAAAGTACTTATTGCTGTTTTAATGGCGAAAATGTGTCAAACTTCCTAAAATGTCCTGCTGAATTACAAACAAAATGGTGCCCATTGAGAAAGTTTTTCTGACATCATGAACTAGGGTCAGCCCCAAGTAACCCGCTCCACGAGCAGGGCACTTGGGTCTCACCCGGGTGAGCCACAGCAATGATGTCAGAGCTATTCGACCGCACTGGGGTCAGACCTGGGTCGACCTGGGGAAGCTAATCGAACGCACCCTATAATTGAGTCTTTTCACCCAGGGGTAAATGAGGGTAGCGATGGTTCTGGTGATTGATGTAGCTTGGTATTTTACATATTTGGTAGCGCAAGATTTATACTCCTAAGGGAGCTGAGATGGTTTAAGGAGTGAAATAAATGGCCCAGTGACCAGGTGTTATAATGTTGGAGCGCCATGCACATCACTGAGTGGTGGATCTGGGTGCTATACAAGAAGCCAACGTTATTATGTTATTACTATAAAATAAAAGAGAAAAACATTTCCAAATATGTGCACTCTGAGAACAGCCAGCCTGGCTGTCATTAAATATGTAGCTTTAAAGAGTCCATACATGTAAATGCCAATAGCCCGAGGAGGTAGACAGTTTTCATTTGTTGTACTCAGTACAGTAGTCCCTTGGTTTTTTTTTTGGTTTTTTCATGGGTCGAACATTATGTGAGAAAAAGTAGTCATTGTACATGTAGAATACAATACCTTGGGGAATGCAGTATTAATTTACAATACAATACCCTGCATACACTCCATGGGAAGATTGAACAAGAAGACCTTTTCACAAACTGTCACAAGATTTCCGGTGGGAAACTTAAATAATGGACTTAAAGCACTTTGCCATTGAAAGGGTCAAACCATAAAGTGCATTCCACAATGGTACATTTGTACTTCACCATTTCCGGGGACAGATTACCAAATTCTGCCAATTTCTTTTCTTAAATAATGTCAAGTAAAATTGATAAAGAAGGTCACTTGCTATTTTTCAGTGAATTTCGGTGTTAACATGGTTAACCTCAAACATACACATGTTGAGGTTTTTACCTCATACAGAGTTCGATGGTTGACCCTACATTCACACATTACTTTAAACCACATGCACTGTTGTCTGAAGATTTTGCAATCTGCCCATTTTAAAGGTTTGGTCATTGTCATCATAATGCTGATTTATCGGCAAAGTTTTCTTGTGATTTTCTTGTGACTTTCTTGATGTATTAGTGATTTTAATTCCTTGTATTTGAGTGGTGGATTTCTATTTTGATTAATTATTAGTTACCTCTTGTCATTTGCTTATGCTTTTGTAATTTCTTGCTATTACTGTTTGTGTAAAGCACTTTGGGCACCTTTTTAGGCGGATTCTGCGCTATATAAGATATTTTATTATTATTATGATTATTATTATTACTATCTGCTTGTTGAGAAAAAAAGGGAAAACTGTCTCGGTATTTTCATCAAGAATGTCAAATACGTACATTTAGCAATGACAACGGGTACCAAGCGCATCTCGGGCCACAGCATTCACAGATGGACACCATGGAAATTAGATTCTCCAACAGTTGTCTTCAGGTGATCTTTGGAGATGCAATTTGTTTTGACAAACCTTTACTGATTTCTAACCAAACAAGGGCACTTACAACAAGTAAGCTCAAGTTACACCTTTGTTCCCCTTTTTGTTGTTGCAGTCATAACCAAAGTTACTTTCATACTACATGATTGGGGGGGGGGTTCCCCCTTCTTTTTCATTTTTTTTTTCTAGTTTTCTTTCAACTACTGGCCTTTAGCCAAGACAATCAAACTTGCCATTGGACGGTACCTCTGGGACATTATTTTAAACTGATAGCAATTCAGTGTATTGTTTGTTGTTAGGGTCTCGATTTGTTTATGATCCAAACATTTTGGGGAGTCCCGGTGTTGTATTCAGTAATTCCAGTTCCAAGAAGTGTGTAACCTCATCTTTGTTGAAATACGTTGTTATTTGTGTTGGTGTGATACTTAAGATTCAAAGTACAAAGACTGGCCTGGTGGGATTTCCCCCTCCCCCCCCCCTCCCCTTGAGGGATCAAATGGGTACTAAAGAGGGCTATTCTTTTGAGAATTCAATTAAAAGGAAACAGAAATGAGGTTAAATGAGAATGCCTCACATACCGGTACTTGAGCTTTGTCTCCCATGAATGCTGAACTCATTGCATCATGCTCTCATAGACCCCCCCCTAAACAACTAAATTAAACAAATTAATAAAAAAAACAAGAAATATAGTATTTAGTTCTACCTTTTTTTCTAAATAACGAAATACCAAAAAATAAACAAATTGTTAAATACATTTTTTAAATAATGACAACAGATTAGGCCTGGAGCTTCGTTTTTGAAAGTGCAAGGGCACTAAAGCATTTTCTCTTTGGTAAATTGTAAATTTCTATTGGGACTTTTTCAGGGGCACCTAGGCAGCGACCAGGTACAACGGAGGCAATTGCCTCCGTGAAGTATCATTCATGTAGACGTTAATTTTGCATTGGGGATAAATGATATTTGGTTTTACCCATACACCGATGTGTGTTAACTCCCTGCGCTCTATAAATAAAAATCCACCAGCATTAATATTACTCAAAGGGCGTTTTGAACCCATGAACTTTGCCTTTCTAGAGCAGATGTCTCACCACAAGACCTACGAGGATGTCTGTAGCTCTAGACAGTTCGAATCCAATTTTAGCAGCGTGGGCCCCAAGGGTTTTAATAGAAACTGATATTAAATTTGCATCAGGTTTCAAGAGTTTTGTTGTGTTTTACCCATACACCACTATGTAACGTAGGTGTTAAGTACTGTATACTCAGTGTTTCCCTAGTCCTTGGAAAGAAATCATCCTAGGAATATTACTGGCGTTGTGCAATACTGATTATCTGTAATTTCCAGCAGTTACAGGTTACAGAACGGCTTCTGAAAGAAAGATATTATCTAAAAATAGGGGGGACCACCAACATTAGGGCTAGATAGCTTTGGTGGAGTGCCGGCACGTTAATTCGGTGATCGCAGGTTTCGAATCCCACTCTATAGTAAATTTGTCTCAATAGTTCAACCCCAAAATTAATCATGGAAAATTCCTGTCAGTGGATTGGTTTCTAGTCTGTGAGACGAATAATCCAGAAAGCTAATAAAGGGTAGAATGAAATCTTTGTATGGGTCCATCTTAGCAATGTAAACGTAATACTAGATGCTGCCACTACAATCTCATTATCAGCACATATCCTGGTTGCTCAGTTTAATAATAATATTATAGATCCTTTGTATTGCTCATACGTTTTGTACAACCCCCTTCAGGTAATGAGAAAGAGCGAACAGCATTTTTTGTGAGCAATATTTTATTTTAGCAGCTCTGGGAAAGTTTGCCCCTGATTTTTATGGAGCAAGTTGAATGTATGGATTTGTTACTCATGTAGAAGATTCTGGAAAGTTGCTGGTACTTATCAGAAGAAGAAAAAAGTTATTAGCAAACCGACGGAATACAATTTGCAGGTTATGGAAAGCTCAGAGCTTAAAGGCACTGGACACTTTTTGGTAATTGTCGAAGACCAGTATTCTCACTTGGTGTATAACATATGCATAAAATAACAAACCTGTGAAAATTTGGGCTCAATTGGTCATCGAATTTTCAAGAGAATAATGAAAGAAAAAACACACTTGTTGCAATACTTTGTGTGCTTTCAGATGCATAATAAAAGGCTTCAGCAAGAAGTCTTTTATTATTTGAGTGAGAAATTACCTCT
>JAUELU010086337.1:0-15570 GCA_032357145.1 Evasterias troschelii
GATATGTACAGTTGGGTGTCGTCAGCATAGCAATGAGTGTTAGGGAGATGCTGCTCTACTATATCAAACAATTTGGACGAGTATATGCTAAAAAGCAAAGGTCCCAGAAAAGATCCTTGTGGTACTCCGCAATTGACAACAAACCTATCAGAAAGAGCTCCTTTCATTAAAACATGTTGAGTCCTTCTTGAACTGAACCAATCTAAAACTAAACCCAAAATGCCAATCTTAGACTTCAGTCGATCCAGTAAAATTTCATATTCTACAGTATCAAAAGCAGCACTGATATCTAAGAGTACAAGTAAAGTAACATGTTGAGAAATCATTTTAATTAAAATATCATTTTTTACTTTGAGTAGTGCAGTTGCAGTGCTATGATTCTTTCGATAAGCTGACTGTAGCGATGGATACAATGAGTTATCAGTCATGTGTTTATGAACCTGTTCAGACACTGCTCGTTCATTTAATTTTGATAATTTTTATTGGAGATTGCTGATAGGCCGGAAATTATGTAAATTTGTAGAATCTAAATTTTCTTTCTTAATTAGAGGGAGAATAAGGGCAGCCTTCCAAGCTGTAGCAAAAACGCCAGTTTCTAAAGACAAATTGATGATCTTTGTAAGAACAGGCAGTAAAATATCCAGACAACTAACAACAAGGTGTGTTGGCATCGGGTCGAGCGAACAAGATGATTTGGAACCTTTATCAATAACAGCTTTTACATCTTGTTCAGTGAGCAGTGAAAATTTTCCAAAAGATGGTACATGAACATACGTGTCTTTAGCTTGTACAGATTGAATATTACCAGAGCTAAGCCTTAAGTGAATATCAGTGATCTTCTGGATAAAAAATCTACCAAATTCATTAGCTATAGATCATGAGGATTACTAGAATCAGACATCACAATATGTGTTTGTGGTTTTAGGAGTTTGCTAACTGCGTTAAAAAGATTTCTAGAGTTACAACTATTCACCTTAATAAAGTTAAAATAGAATTCACGACAAGCTTGATTCATTAAGTAAATTTTATGGTTTCTTTCCGTCTTATAAATCGTATCCACTTTCTTTCTGCCTGTTGGCATAACCTCTTAGCAGCTTTAATTTCAGCATTAAACCATGGTACAAGGGGGTCTATCAGTAATTGTTTTCACTTGTAGAGGCGCACGACAATCAAATACTTTTGAAAGAGTTGTATTATAACAATGGACAAGATCATCTAAATCCCTAGTTTGATACATACATAAATTCGAATTGGCAAGATAAATATTCAGTGAATATCAATAGACTTAGATAATTTCCTAAACGTAATTTGTCTAACCGGTATATGCTGGTTTGGCCCTTTTAAAATTACACAGGACAGAGAAATGATCAGAACACAAATAATCGGAGATTGGAACACCATCTATAACATCATCTCAAACATGAGTGATGATTAAGTCTAGTATGTGCCCCTTTTCATGAGTTGATTGTCTGACATGTTGCAGTCCAGATGTCTCAAGAAATTCAGACAGATGCACATCATCAGTGTTATTAATTACGTCCATGTGAATGATCAAATCTCCTGTGATGAGGAGTGGTTCTGAAGACAGCACGATTGATTCCAACACTGAATTCGGTGAAGAATGCACTGGCAGTAATCGGGTGATTAGTTGATTAAGGTGGTCTAATGATGACAAGCCTCAATGAGTAGTTACTATACATGATGATCCATTCCGAGTATTCAAAAGATCGAAACATGAATTCAGTTATTTTAATAATTTGCATGGTTTCCCTGAACATGAAGAAAGAAAATAATAGTTTACAAAATTGTGTCGGAACCTGTATGGTTCCATCAGTGTCTAGAATGCAAGAGTCTGTAAACCACCATAAGTGTAACATATGTTAGGTTCTGGCTCTAAAACTTCATGGGAACCCTGTGGCCAGCAAGGCCAGCAAGTCATTTTTTGTCATCAAATTTCATCCCTGTTGATCAGTTATATTTCGGTCATTCATATAGGTATAGTGTACGCTTGTGTTAATCGTTAGAGCTAGCCCCATTGGGATTAAAAAGTACGTATGTACCAGCCTATAACTGTTCAAAAAGTGCATGAAAAAGAAAATGATGTGGATTTGCAATGAAAACGGCTTAGCTTAGGCTGTATTCGTATTGGCGGATACAGCTACGGCTGCTACTGTTGCTAAGGGTGTTTTGGGGACTTTTGGGAAACAAACACGATTTCTTAAGTTTATCTTTGTTATCTAGGCTTTTGTATAACTATAAATGACATTTTTTGTTGACGAACATATTATGCTTCAGTGAAGACAGTTTTATTGGACCAACCCTTAATTTTAAAGGTGGATAAAAAATATTTTGCTCCATCAAATACATCATTATTATTATTTTGTTTTGTTTTGTTCCATCAAATGCATCTTTTATTTTATTTTGTTCCATCAAATACATCATTATTATTATTTTATTTTATTTTGATTATTATTATATATTGTTATTATTATTTTTATTTTATTTTATTTTTTATTTTTATTTTTTATTTTTTTTTGGGGGGGGGGGTATCAGCCCTCCCCTGATCGGAAAAAAATAAAGGTTTTTGATGCGAGGAAAAAAAAAGGTATCTGAAAATGGAACGGGCTGTTTTCATTTGGTTTTCAATTGAGGTTGCAGATTATCAATTAAATGGTTCAGATGATGTTTAATTTCTTTTCACAATAATCACCTCCTGAAGAAATGAGCAATGAGGGCATCCGGTTAATAATAAATCATAACACAATAATAAAAAACACAGCAGCATAATTATCATAAATATGTAAATATGTATAAAAAGTATACAAAATAAAACCAACAACAACAAAAACATCAACCATGTACTTTATAAAACAATAAAAATAATAATAAATAGATAACGGAAACAAATACGATGACCCCCCAAAATTTAACAAAATATGCGACGGAAAAGAAGGGGAAAATTACATCAGAGCAACATTATTCAATGGGGCCTACTCCTGTACAATAATATATATAAGCTTTCCAACAATTTTACACAAAATACAACATATATTATTAAATAGTGTGGTGCAAAATTTATTATTTGTTAATACAAATGAAGTATTGGTTATATAATGAGTTAAAATTATACTATATAATGAATTGTTTGTAATAGCGTTAATAATAAACTTATATTTGGCGCCTCATAGTCCTGGCTGTGTGGCTCTGATCTTTTGTAAACAGGTTATTGTTTGGCCGACAGAGCCGACAGAGGGGAATTTCTGTATTGAGCAATATTATTGGCCTGTAGCGGAAATCCCCCGTCAAACAAAAGTCAAAGACGGTACTGTGTGAGAGAGTAATGGCGAAAACCCAACTAGTGCAAGTAGTAGCGAATAAAAACAAAGCTATTTATACATACAGTTACAGGATTGGTAGAGCTGAAAGTCAAGGGCAGTGTACATGATTTGTGTGAATAATCGTTAAACAAACCTGTGAAAGTGTGGGCTTTTAGTGGAACCTGAAACTGTGGGTTATATTGCAAATAAACTCACATTGCAATGAAAATGAAATCTCCATCCATTCTACAACAAACCTTCTCTCCCTTACCTTGGTCCATGATGAACTGTTGGCTTCGGTTTATTCTCTTGGAAATGAACGGTGATGTTTTGTTCCTTCTCCTTACGAAATGATCGCACCAAACTGCTCTACAAAGGGCAACTGTACGTAGGCTACATGGGAGTTCTGTGTAGCTTCTGTGATAAAACTCGATGTGTTGCGTCTATTACACCAACATTGTTCATGTTGCTGACATTGTTTCTTAAGCGAACTATAAACTTGACACCACCAAAGGGCGGGGTCATCAAAAGACTTGTAGACAAGTCGTTCGAGAGCAGCAGTCCTGCGCATGAGTAGCAGTTTCGCGAGAGCATGGGTGAGAATACCCACTGTTTTGCTTTCACCACAACAAACATTTAACGACTTGTCCACAATACAAGGGACCCACCCGTTACAGGGACACATTGCCTTGGATTGGACGATTTTGGCAATGAAAAAGTTGTAACCGTTTGTTATAAAATGCATAAATTATGGTTAGAAAGATGTATTAAAAGTAGAATACAATGATCCACACAAATATGCCTGGAAATTCCGTGGTTTGCCTTTGTCAATGATGTTTTGAGTGTTATGAATGGATTCATTAGACATTGATGATCAAATCTGTGTTCTTAGAATTTGTGTCATGATTTTCGAAAGTGGTAAAAGTTGGGCAAATCTGGTGAATAGTCTGTCAACTTTGGTCAAAATTGCACTTACGGTCGAATCTCGTGCTCACCGTCTCGTAAACCTCCGGTCTAAAGCCAGTCTGTAGATGGTTACGATTATCGCAACATCTCTTGTTGTATACTCTCAATGCAAATGCATCAAACTAAAAGGGACCATTGCCTACAACACCGTACCACACAAGCTTTGCTTCTTAAGGATCCCTCTGCATCAGTGTCACATTTGTTTTACATCTGCTCATGCTGGTTCTTCAAACCTTTGTTGTTAAACATTTACTTTGCATTTTGTAACTACGATTTTGAGTTTTTGCCTGTTTGCTTTATTGATGCAAAATGAACCTTGAACCTTCTGTAATTTATCACATACCACTGAGGTGGTACATTTGACCATGAAGGAAAGAATGCGTGTAAAAAGAAAAATAGTTCTGAAAATACTGCATAGAAGTTCTCACTTTGTAACTTTTTAATCGGGAATTTGTTTAATCTAAAAAGTATGGGTACCGGGGTGGGGTATTTGTGGGGGCACAGACATCAATTAACGGGGCTGCACATCCCCACCCCTTAGTAACGCCACTGCTCTTTTGGCAATTACATGACCTAACAATCAGCTGAGAAATCCACCTAATTCAGCTGTGGTAGCCACAGCCAGAATCGCTAATAGCCGGACCAGGTCACAATTTGATTCTAGGACCACCCAATGACCCCAAGACACTAAAACCATGTACTATGCAGATTAAACGGTCTTGGAAACAATTCCAGCAACCAGACTGTGATAGAGAAATTGTAATACGAAACTGTGTAAACAAATTTAATTCTGTAAATATCGTTTTGTTCACAGAATTACGTTATCAGAGTCACACAGGTTAACCTTCTGAGGTGGTGCTTTGTATCCCAGAGCAAGATGTTGGATGGGACTGTCAAGGCTGCACTTTGTTGTTATGGAGCTTCCAAGTGAAGATATCATCCCAAGGGATGGTTAGGAGCGGGCGATCTCGAGTGTCGATTGCCGGTCGGGGCTTTAGTGGCTACAGCTCCCCCCTGGAAACTGCCACTTGTATTAGCTAAGCGTCTCCAACACTAGTGTGATGAAGTACCTCAAAGAACTGGTGCACGCATCTTCAAGAACTGGATGGGCATCCTCAGGAACTAGTGTGGCCATTTATAAGAACTGTGTAAACATCTCCAAAATAACTGGATGCGCATCCTCAGGTAGTGTACGTGGCCATTGCTAAAGACTGCAAGCATCTCCAAGAACTGTTATGGGCATCCTCAAGAACTAGTGTGGGCATTTCTAAAAACTGGTGCAATTGTCTCCAAGAACTGGAGGAGCATCCTCAAGAACTAGTGTTGGCATTTCTAAGAACTGTTCAAGCATCTCCGAGAACTGGATGAGCATCCTCAGGTACTAGTGTGGCCATTTCTAAAGACTGTGCAAACATCTTCAAGAACTGGATGTGGCCTGGCCATTTCTAAGAACTTTGCAAGCATCCCCAAGAACTGTATTCTGAACATCCTCACATGCCTCAAGAACTAGTGTGGGCATTTCTAAGAACTGGTGCAATTGTCTCCAAGAACTGGATGAGCATCCTCAGGTAGTTCTGGCCATTTCGAAGAATTGGTACGCATCTCCAGGAACTGGATGAGCATCCTAAGGAACTAGTGTAACTATTTATTTTAAACTGGTGGAAGCATCATCTCAAAGAACTGGATTCTGAGCATCCTCAGGAACTACTGTGGGCATTTCTAAGAAATGGTCTGAGCATAATATGAAACCGCAACTGATGCTGAAGAGTGAAGCATAGTTTCTTCTGTGAAGGTACTGGACACTTTTCTTCTTATAAATATCGTTTTGAATGTCTGAGTTTGGACACAGCTTTAGTTCCCCATTCTCATTTTGCAAACATGTAATATAATTATAAGCCAGAGTCTGAAGATGACTTCTTTTGACAGCATTACATTCATATATTGAGTACTCATTAAGGCATTGAGACAGTACGCATATTATTCATTGAGGCTTTATACTCAATGAGGCATCACATATTTCTCAGTTACTTTGAAACATCCTGTTTTGTTTTAAGCTTCATTGCTAAGAGAAAAATGCTTGTGATTATTCATAGATCCAGTGTTGAATTTTTAAAACAAAAAGTTATTGTGTATCTCGATTTGGCTGTATTCTCTATACTAACACTTGAAACTCAAGCTTTGTTGTTTTTAGACAACAATTGGCATCTAGCAGCAGCTGCCTTCGAGTGTGCTTGAGAATCGGAACACACACAACATTCCCGTTTAGGGCATGCATACGCGGTCGGAAAAATTTCGCTTGTACTTTTGTCAGGCAGCTGGGAGTTCAAATATTCATAACAATGTTGTTTTTAGAATCAAATTGTTCGCAAGATAAATACATAATGATGCATGGCAGGATAGTAGCAGGAAAGAACATACTAGGAATTGTTTTTGTTTTTTCAGAAGTAGAATCAGATAAACAGCAGAAAAAGCGCTGATATAAGTAGAACTTGGCGTGTCCCCCTGGCCGGGCGGTTAAAGGGTGTGTATTGATATTTTTGTCAAAGACCAGTATCCACACTTGATGTAACCCAACATAAAATACATGAAATAACAGACCTGTGAAAGTTTAAGCTAAATCGGCCTCGGCCTTCCATGTTTATTCATTACAAATGTGTACAGTGTAAATCTTGGTGTTGGTTAAGTAATGTACCCTCAAAAACCAATGACAGTAAAGTCAGTTCGACATTGGACGGTCAGTCACAGGTTTGTACAACGAATATCAACACTGCTTTTTTCGATGTTGGACATTGGACATGTCCAATACCAAACTGACTTTTCTGTCATCAAAAACCACGGTCTTGGAACCATGGAACGATTGAAATCCTTGATAATGTTTATCAAAACGTATTGACTTTTATTGTGATGAGAGTGTGACACAGTCGCTGCGAGTACGCGCAATGGACACTTTACTATATCAAATAAAATCATACAAATTAGGTACAATTCATCGCATTTATTGGATACATCAAACAAAGCTTTTTTTACACCGTTATGAAGTACACAAATTATTTATAGTACCGAACTTATTGCATAACAACATGGTAAACTTAGATCATTGCAAGACTAAGAGGAGGGATTTACACTTGTTGTCGGGTGGGTTTCACACAGAAACAAAGCAATATTTATTTTTGCTTAAACCGACTCAGCAGTAATTTTATCTTAACAAAAAAAAAAAAACACCAACAACGTAAGCATTGACAAAATATATATGACGTTTATGTGGTTAGCCCCAGAACACATCAACTCCCCCCCCCCCCCCTTTCTGTCCAGAAATGGTAGCAACATCAAACTGTTGTTGTGCTGGGTTTCTAAGGTTAAAAGCAAATTAATTAAAAACATGCAAACAAATAAGTTTAAAATAACACCTGATACGTAAGCAACACTGTATTAGCTAAAAGAAATCGTTGAGAATTTGCGAAACAAACCCTCAACTTATTAAATACAAGTGACGAACATGTTTGACAAGGTGCCGAAGATACGTCACGCTGAATTAGGTGCCTCGTTTGAGGGGTTAAACATATTTTGGAGTTTTTGTCTAATGCTATCCTGTAATTAGTTTTCCAAAATTCAAATCCGCAAGTTAATAAACCTATTTTGTACAGGCCTGAAAATATATTATTTTTGAGAGAGATCGCGTAACATCACAAGGCCACGGACAGCCACTTCAAGTGAGGGCTACATTTAACTGATTTGGGCCATAGACCCAAATCAACCGTCACCATCAGAGACACAATGCCACCTACTCCTGGGGCTGAAACAGGGTTACCCCCTTCACAGTCCGTAATGGCCAAAATATATTTCTCATACTCTGACTGTGAATGCCAATCCAACTTCCACGCTAGAATCATCAAAGGCACAAGCCCCATCACTTCCGCGACATTCCATAGAACACGATTCGATGAACAATGACGCTCTCCTTTACACCGGGTCTGAGAACCCAAGGATCAACCCCGAAACTTACATTTACTATATGATTATACTAGAGCAATAATACAGCAGTGTCACAATCGACCAACAATAGTACACTTCAAATTGGTAATCAGCAAATAGACAACATATTACAAGCTTGCAAACACTGTTGCTATGAATATAGACGTTACAAACCAAAAGCACCCTTTAAGTTCACAGTTTTTCGTTGATTTCATTTAAAATGCGACCAACTCATTTGGCAGGTAGGGCCTATAGACCATGTGACCTGTGACATCATTTGTTTACAAAAGAGCCACAGAGCCTGGACTTCATGCAGGCCCAGTTTGCACGCAGATCAATGGAAGAAAACAATAACTCTTATGTTTATGGAGATTACACTGTCTGATTTTTCTCCACTTTTGATATAAAGAAAGGGGGCAGCTAAAAAGCTGTACAGCTGTTGCTATGGTAACTCTTGAATGTATATGAAAATTACAACACAAAATGTAATTTTCCCATATGGCCTGTGCAATATCTTGCCCGTCAGGAAATACATTAAAATGTATATTATACAAGGTCACTACTCTGTAAACAAAGGTATTACATGGTCTAGGAATAATATAATAATACGGTATATATAGCGCATAATGCATCAGGAGCCTCTATACGAAACATAAAACAATTAAATGAATATAATAGCAAGTTACAAATATAAACATTCAAACAAATTAACTTTCAAAAGTCCCTTGAAAATCTGTTCAAGAATCGGTGATTTTCATTATAAAAATACAATTATAATAATCGGCAAATCCATTCTTAAAAGCACAATGCGTATAGAATCAAAATAGAAAGGCCAATATATTCACAGTATATCGTAGATTTTTTTGAAATCCCATGTCGGCTCAGAGCAGAAATGATTATTCCGGATTCATTTTATCTTAAAAAACAACAATAACAACATAGGCAAATTAGATGACGTATAAAAATAGAATAACTTGTTTTGTTACTGTTCTGCAAGGCGTGGTTTTGTAAGGCACTTTCCAAGTGAACACAAATGATGTGTTTGATTTTTTAATGTTGCATTATAAATTTGCTCATCTGCGCCAGTAAACATTAGCCTAACTGAAACTATTTTATGAGTATGTAGCAATGGCAGCAAAACAGGCACCATGTTGTCGTCTCAAGATAATTTATCTTTGGGTAGTTGACATTATCAGAATAGTATAAATAATAATGAAAACTTATAAAGTGCACAAATCCACAAAAGTGCTCATGGCGCTTTCATACAAACAATAACATATACATGACTACCTACAATAATCAAAACGGAAACTTAGGCCTAAGCTTTGGAGAAATCCAGAATACAATGCATAGTAAAATAATTCAAATTTCAAATATATAAAACCACATGTGAAAAAAAACCCATTTAATCAAATACTTGATTGAGAAGATGTGTCTTTAAGGTTTGTTTTAATTGGTTTAAAGAAACAGATTAATGCTGGCAATTTGTTTCTTTCGGCTTGGTGCAGCATGGGAGAAAGATTGGTCTTCCCATGAATGATTTGAGGGTATCATCCCGAGATAGGTCAAATCCACATGTTACTTTTATTATGTCGACATGCTCAGATAAAACATAATATTGTTAAATATGTATAACAAGCATGCAATGCCAGGTATTGGTTCTCTTCTATTGCTAGGCCTTTCATGTAAATAACTTTTCAAAATTCAAATCCGCAAATTAATAGACATTAAGTAACACAAAATGACTGTTTGTTAAATGACTGTTTATCTACTCATCGACGGGCCGTAAACATTAACGGAAACTAACTACCTCAACATTATGAGTGTAATGTAACAATATTAGCCAAGCGGTCACTATGTTGATAATCATTCACATTAACAGTCTCTAATGTATACCCACTTATACTTCTGGGAGATGAGACAGTATAAAATAGACCTTTCTATTGCAACGTCACAGAGTTCGCCATCTGGGGTTCGAAAACTATGGAAATCCATAACTGCATTTATAACGAAAACAGATAACCATGAGTTTGTAACAACGTTACACATTTATTCAAATTTAGTAGTGAATTTGTTGGAAACAAAGTAACCAATCGTAGGATATATTTATTTTGGGGTCTGTGTTACGTTTGGTAATTTCTTTACAATTTAATTTAAATAAAAAACTTCCGTGGTTTACAAGAAGTATACAGCAGCTTTCGATTATCAATAGTATTATATAATTCATATTTTAGGATGACTTTATTTCCATGGTTTACAAACCAACATTTATAAACGTATATTGTAATTTCATGGTTTACAAACATTCAATTAAAAAAGTAGAAACCATATACTTTCCGTGATGTAAACCACAAACATAATTTTGACAACACTTTCTATGGTTCACATGATCTAATTGTTACAAACCATGCTAAAAATAGGTCCAAAATACGCTAAACGATTAATTGACAAATCACGCCCCATACTTTTCTTACGTTTTTTTATATTTGTATTATAGAATAATACAACCTTGTTTAATCTGTTTATCGTTTCAATATTACAAAGGAGACACAAGACTATTCACCAAATCTAGTTCGGTTCAGTTTTATTGAATTCAATGTGGCAGATGAAACTATACGATGGCTGCATCTAGTTTATATTTCACGGCTGCCGGTTACGAATGAAACGCTACCCCCTTGCATTGGCCGACATCGCTGGAGTCAAACAAAGGAAACGTGTATTCGTGGGCTTACACATGCCAACTTAGGTGTACTTTTAACAATGGATATCCACAAGGTTTTCTTTGTTCTAGTGGTACCCCACAGAGGATTTCTTCAGAAAAGGGAATAACAATCGGATTTACCCGGTATAACTGCCGCTTTGTAAGGGTGTGTGCACGTACAGTACACGCACACCTGTAAGCCAATGGTAGGTCTTTATTAACGTCAGTGAGGCCACTGTTTAAGTCTTATGACCTCATGCAAGGGGGTTTATTTATACTTCTTCAGCTTGCACCATTGGGCGAAGTGCTTGCAGTTATTCCGTACTAAGGAGTACTTGTATGCATCATCAGCGATCTTGCGTTTGGCTCTTCTAATCACATTCTTAGGTGGGAAACAGTTATCTTCTTGATAGATCACTTTACACACGGATTTGATGAAATCAATCTCCTCTTCGACCACACCTTTTCTGTACGTACTGTGGACAACCGTGACTTTACTCTGACCTTTAGTGCGGGAGACGACTATAGCATGATGCCGTGGGTGAAGGAGGTTGCCGTAAGAAACAATCTGGTCCCCGGGTCGCAGGTCATCGATGCACACATCTCTATCTTCATAGAAACAACTGGCGAGACAACGGCCGACCGGAGCTCCTACGATTGAACCGATCCACGTGCCAACAAGTGAACCAACTACACCCCCAACAATGCTTCCAATGTACCCACCAATTGCCGTTCCTAGCCCCGCGGCCCCTGCTGCCTGCCCTACTAAGCCAACTGCAATAGCCAGGCCTGCTCTGCACAATGATTCCACAACACGCTGCGTAGCAGTTTTTACGAAATCTCTCCTGGACAGGTCACCTTGTTTTCTCTTTTGGTAACACTTCCTAAGATTCCAGACACTAACGAGACCTTCGATGATAATCACGATAGCAGCTCCTACAGCATTAGTGCCCTCGGCGAGCCTCTCAACCGACTCTGCAACAAAAGCTTCTATAACCGCTTTGCACAGTGTTGTAGCCCCAGTCGTTATGACCTTGTAGAAGAACCACACGACTTGGCAGCTCTCAGCGACTCCAGTTTTACAGTAAGAAGCAAATGTCTCGCAGTTGTCGCCCCAAAGAGTGTACCCGGTGTCACACAATCTGGATTTGGCACGGGCAATGACGAGCTCTATGGAATTGGCCTTGGTCATCTTTTCCATGTACACCAACCGATACAGCTCACCCGATTGATCACGTAAGTTGATGTCCTCTTCTATTATCTGTAACCCATTAACCCAGCCTTTAGGGGTGGTCCAGTGGATCACCTTAAGAAGCCCATTCCCTTTATCAACACCGGATACTATTGCATGATGCCAAATGCCCTTAATTGGACGCTGCCAGGTGATGTGATCGCCCCCTTTCAGGACATCTAAAGCATGATCTAAGTCAATTTTCTCACGAGAACTCTTCACCTGAAATGCTGGTGTCTTTTCCAAGGTTACCTTGAACCGTTTCTTGAGGACACCACCGCAAAGCCTGACCCTCGGACGTGTCCCGTCCTTGTCTGGATGTAACAGGAATCTGTCTTGAAGCCACTCCTGACCACATTTGGTACAGCAGATCCCGAGGAGTTGAGACTGACCGTCCTGGGAGAAGTAACGTCTAAACTTGACAGGATCGCTGTTGCCGCAAGTTGTGCATGATGTGATTCGTTGCAATGGCCCTGCAAAACAAAAGGTGTCAAAACAGAAATCCAGTGATCAAAACTACCTATACGAAACAGTCTCTCACTCAATCTCTCAACACTGAGCTTATCAAAGTCTCCTCTTGTGCCAAGTCAAACAAACTTTCTCTCAATCCTGGTAAAACCAATTGCGTTCTCTTCAGCAAAACAAATAATCTCAATCTTTACACTTCTATCACTATCGACAACGCTCCCATTAGGATGGTTAACTACTAATTTTCTTGGCGTCATCCTAAATGACAAACTCACCTGGAGTGACCCATTTCTTCCGTGTCCAAGACTATTTCCAAAAATATTGGTGTTCTGTCTAAACTACGCATGATTTTCTTCTTCCATCCACCCATATTTTCTCTTTTCAATACTCTTATTCTTCCGGATTTCAACTATTGTAATATTGTCTTGGCATCCTCTAAGCCACAATCAACTGCTTTCTCAAGAGAGAGTCTACAAAACTAAAATGTTTTGACAACTGAACTGCCGCAAGCCGATGTGCAAACTATGATTCAAATTATGCTATTTATGTGACTTACCAAGTTTATTGGCTAGTTCGGAGTCCATTGCCTGGAGAGCTTTCGACAAGGTCTCTAGAGGATAAGCCCCGTTGAACTTTTGCCTCCAGTTGGCCAGCATCTGACCTGCCTGCTCCCTTTGTCGTGGGAAGCTTTTGATAATATTCTGGCAGTCCTCAATGTCGAAACCGAGGTAAATAGCCAGCTCCGGCCAATGTTCTTTAACCCTTCGTGCTACCTTTTGTATGGTCTGGTTGTCCAGAATTTCTATATCTAGAAATGGTAAGAGATTTATAATTGCACAAAGTAAATAATACAAGGTGTTATTTAGTTAGAGTGTCCTGATGAGGTGCTTTCAATAAGTTGTTTTCCTCACACTGCATTGTTCGGTACTAAACTACATTTTTTAAGTTCCTTCATTAATTATGAAAAATTGTACCAATTGAAACCGTTAATGTTCACATGGTCAAGCAAACACTGAACTAAGGAACGTCACATGGAATGATTCATGTGTTGTGTTTATCATCATTATCACCTTGTTTAGATATTCTGTTCTGGTCTAGAGTCATAAGTGTGTGGGTTCGAATCCCGGTCATAACACTTGTGTCTTTGAGCACCCAGGGATAAAATAGGTAGGCCTACCTATGAGGGCATAAATGGTTCTTGTGAATAATTTAGCTTTGTGCGCTTTGGCAGCACAGGCTGTATACATGTACTCCCCAGGGAGCAAAGATGGTTTAAGGAAATGAAGCGCAATGATCATTCTTTTGGAATTGCGCTTAAGAGCAGAACTATTATTAATATTAATTATTGTATTATTATATGGCATTGGAAAACGTCGAGTGGATACAACTTCGAAGAGTCTACCATAGTTCAGTACTCTCTTTGCAATGATTTCTTTAAAAAAATCATCAGCATTGCATTGTTCATTGCTTAAATTTACTCCCAATGCTGGTTTCTCTCCAGGAATTACACACTTGTTATATAGGCTCCTCAGTACTATTTCAAAAGGTTTGATTATTGGAGGGGTGTTGGAGACATCAGAACCAATCCCAGGCTGTCGCCAAGACACCTCGAAGCCTGCTACATGCAAAGAACAGATGGCCTCTAAGGTCTGGATTGGTCTGTATGTCTGTACAATTTTGTGCACAAAGATAATGAGTGAAACTGTTTCAGCCCTTAAAAAAACTACCCAACTCAAGGGCCTAATCCCCTCCCAGGGATTGGTCCAGTCTTGGATATCAAGGACTTTGACCCTTACATGGTTTTGCATTTTGGAAAAAGCAGTGGAAATTATGTTTACCCATGGTTATTGTTACCTTCGCTCATAGGTTTTTAAGTCGTTTTGTATCAATTACCCATAAAGAAATGATCAATAAGAGCATCCGTCTAGCAATAAATAATAAATAAGTACTTGCATTTATATTCCATAGAATATGTATGTACTTTGTAATTACTTGAGTTGAATAAACGGAGTCTAAGAGCTCCACTCAAAAGAAATAAAAAAAATAAAAATAATAATAATAAGAAGAAGAAAAAAAGAAAAAAAACACCAGCATTATTTTCATAATTACATAAATTTATATATATATGTATGTATACAAAAATATACAAAAATAAATACCAAAAACAACGAAAACAACAACGGTGAACTTTACCCATGTAAAAAAAGCGACACACAATAAATATATAAATAAATAAACAGATCACGGAAAAAAATACGATGACCTCAAAAAACATATAGGCCTAACAAAATAAGCGACGAACAAGGGGGAAAAATAATATTTGAACAACATTATTTGGCCTACTCCTGTACAATTATTTATCATTGCAATGAAAGCTTTGTAATAATTATACATGTAATATATATAAATTGTGTGGAGCAGAATTTATTATTTGTAAATATAAATGAAGTATTAGATATGTAATGAATTGTATAATACATAATGAATTATTTGTATTAATAATAGCGATAAAAATAAATTTACATTTGGCGCCTCATAGTCCTGGCTATGTGGCTCTGATCTTTGTAAACATGTCATTGCAGGGCTGACGGGGGAATTCCGGCTGGCAGATTATTGAGTAATATTTTAAGCCTAGTGGAAAACCCCCGTCAAAAAAACACAACAAAGACAGTACTGTGGTGTGAGAGAGTGATGGGGAAATTCAACAAAGCTATTGTAAATAAAAGGTCTTATTTATACGTACAGGTTTGGCGGTAAAAGCTGAAAATAGTCAAGGGCAGTGTACATGATTTGTGTTAAGGCAGTGGACACTATTGGTAATTACTCAAAATAATTGTCAGCATAAAAACTTACTTGGTAATGAGCAATAGAGAGCTGTTGATAGTATAAAACATTGTGAGAAACGGCTCCCTCTG
>JAUELU010086353.1:0-15558 GCA_032357145.1 Evasterias troschelii
CCATGACACCCCGGTTACCAGAATGTTCGACAAGCCTGTTCAAGCACGGTTTATCCGCATCAGACCGACAGATTCTATGGGCTGGCCAACAATGCGGATGGAGCTCATTGGTTGCAAAGGTCGGTTTTCATTATTGAAAGGATTGTTCAATGCATCGATTGAAGTCAACGAAACTTCAACTTGCAGAAACACACACCTGTGTGTTACATACCCTCACTGGACATAGAAAAAAAAAAAGTAAACACTGGTGAAAACACTGTGTAGATGTGCGTAAGTCCACATAGCGTTACAAAACCCTGCCTTGAATGGAGATCTTTTATTCTCAGGTCCAACACTTCGTGGGGGTAATGCTTGTTGCAATCAATTACATTGATGAACTTTTAACTGGACACTCTCGAATGAATAGGCAAAATTAAGGCGTAGTTGCAAACCCAATTCTTTGCAGGTATTTCTTGGACTAGTTTCAGTTATTTTGGACTATGGTTTCATGTGAATATTAAAATGAATTTAAACATTTCGAAGTACTTATTTAAACAGGCTTGAGCGGAGAATATCGTTGTGTGTCTTTTTAAATTTGGATTACTTTTTTAACAGGTGGCGACCTTGAGTCGTTAAACAGTCGTAAGTTCTCAACCTACGACAACGACAATGACAACGATGCTCGAAACTGTGCAGGTCTCTTTAAGGCGGGTTGGTGGTTCGATGACTGCGCTGATGAATCGACCCTGAACGGCGAATACTCGCATCGAGTGGAAGCGAGTCAAGCGTATCGCGGTATTCGGTGGTCCACATGGCCGGGAAGACAAATCGTAAAGACTGAAATGAAGATGCGTCGCAATAACTAAAAAGTGTGGCATTTCTTTGCATGAGGCAATCAATTCTACCATCAGTATATTATTTGACTACATTATATCACCAATTTATATTAAAATTTCGCGAGTTCAAAACGAACGTAATAATATCAATCGTAGTGCACGCAATTGAAGGACTCGAATAATGAATGGCAACAACTTAATAAATATAAGATTACTTGAAGTGATTGTTGGCGGAGACAAGTTCGCTTTCGTTCTTGCTCAAATTTGCGTTTAATGCGCAATGAGCAACGAGTATTGGCTAATACTGCATTCCATCTATAATAATACTTAACTTCATAGAATGCTTTTAAGTAATTTTCTGGCATGTGATCGAGACTGTTTACGTTTTTACAATGTTAGAGGATGAAAAGAATAGATTGTATTAATTAAGTTCCTGCTATTAAGTAAATAATCATATCACACGTCACGCAACTCCGGTGAACGCATTTGTTTTCACTTTTTCCGGTTTCGTAGTAGTTCTGTCACCGCATAATGTGCCGGTCACAATTGTCCTATAGGGTTGACGCCTGCGGTAAGACCTGTGTATTAAACCGTCTGTGTAGTACGTACACAAGTGTATGTTCACTACCCTGGTAAACAAACAACGTTATGCACGGCGGATGAATCGATGACAGAGCTAACTTTAGTCCGCAATGAGCGAAAACATTGTTATTATTGAGTGCTATATCTAAACTTATTTATGTATTTGTTTATATTTGTAAATTGCTTAAAATATTGTAGTTTTGATTCGTTAACACTTACACTTGTTTTCGTAACTATATCAATAAAAAAGAAGGCCCCATTATCAAAGTTTGGACAATTTAGGTACCTACTGCCGTTGACGGCGTGCTTCAAAATGACAACACGTTGACGTCATCTTTCGGATGTTGCTTTGTTATTGCAAAACCAATTACACAAACGGAGCTCCCACAAATGACGTCACATAGAATTTCAGCACAGATCATTGTTGCCATTTTGTCCAGGCTTGTTTTTAATTGATCATCTCTTTGATTGGGAAGATGGGTTTACAACCTGAGAAAATGAGGATTAGTTTATTAAAATATGACATCTAAACGTCGATTTTAATGTGGGAGTTTTTAAAATAAAATAAAAAGCAAACAAACAAACAGAACAACACCCCCCAACAAAACAGCATTTTCTCAGCGCAGAAAGCTCAATACTAAACGTGCATTGTCTCGGCTCCCTGTCAACCGGGAAAACTCTATACATGTAATAGGTGGTGGTGAACTTACTGTGAATTCTCCGTAACGGTGGCTGAGCACCTTCAATTTAGTATTAAAAGGTGCGGTATTTAAAATTAGTGGTGTGTTGGATGTTCAATGTAATAACATACTGTAATTTTCTTTTCTTTAAGAGTCTCTCAAATATCTAGACTAGCGGCGTTAACAAAATGCAGCTCAATGTAAATCGTAGATTTGGCTTTTATATAAATTTTAGTGAAAATGTGACTGCAATTTAAAAAAAAAATACAATTATACATTTTAGAAAATGTAGGCCTACAATTTACAATTTCGAATTCTCACACGCGGAAAATCATACCTATAGTTTAAATACAAAATTCAGATGTACATGAATATTTTTTATTGGAATTGCAGACTGGTTAAATCATCCTAAATCTACGTCAAGGTAATTTCTTTCTCTTTCATCCACGACCTGGCATTAAGGGGTAGCACGTCACCAGTTGCGCTCCATATCGATTACTTCTCGTAGTATCAGACAGAAATACTACTAAAAAAATAGAAGGAATCCTTTGATAGACCTTGCCATTGGAATTTGGTTTCTCAATTAACTCATTTAAAGGGGGTGTACAACATTGTTAATTGCGAAAGACCTGTATCCACACTTGATGTGATCCAACATATACATGAAATAACAAACCTGTGAAAGTTTAAACTCAATCGGTCTTCGGAGTCATGAGGAAACAGTAAAAGAACCCATTATATGTTTTATTTTCTTTTTTCAAACATCGAATTTTATCATGCAGGATAAAGACTTTAGTTTTACTCATTTCAAAAAATAATTGGCATTTCAAGCAAACTATTTCAAGGGAAGTTTTCCACCATGACCATCTTTATAACATGTAAGTTATGTGCACATCTGTGAACATTTATATTTTCAATCTTACCGAATGATGTAACACCTGTTGTGTCCATGTATTTTGAAGCGATCAAATGTAGGAAATAAATTGGGGGTAAATTGGAGACTCGGAGAGTTTAGGCATGCTGCACAAAGCTGGATTATTAATTGTTTTCGGAAATGTGCACATGTTCAGAACTTCATAAACAATGGTAGAATATTCTGATGCGTCCGCTGCCAGACGTTTCTAATTAAGACCTTGGCACAGTTGGCGACGAGTGCAAGGGACTCAGTAATTTAATTAGCACACATTATCGTTTGCATTGCTTTAAAACACAGAACGAAAATGTTAAAAGAAGTTCAATGCTTGCATAAATTAAATTTACGACTCAGATGTATTTTGTTCATTGAAATAGTACCTTTAAATGCACTACCGATTATTAAAAATGGTCTAAAAGTAAATAACAAGGATTCCGACGACTGTTTGATACTTTTTTTAAATGTCCGTAATTTGTTTAGTCTCTTAATATTATACTATAAAAAGAGTCAGTTACTTTCAAACACTAAAAACTTTCAATCTGAAAAAGCACTGATTATCTGGCTCATACCTGTACAGTTATATTTTTTCTAACAAAATAAAAGGCGAAGGAAAAAACATTTGAAGACCCCACAAATCAACGTTGCCAATTCAGATTGCAGCAAATAAAATACGCCCAATGTGAAAGTGCGGTAAAAAAAATGGATACACACAAATTAATAACCGGATTTTGTTCTTTTAGCGATGTTTTTGCAGTAATTTATTTTTACATTGTATCCTCTTTAGTGCCAGCATTACAGCTGCTATCCTAATGGTCGTGTATAACAAACATTTAGAAACAAAACAAAGAGTAATAACAAAAAGTCAAAATAAAAATAAAAAACAACAAACTGAGTGCATGAAGAAACTTACATGATATCCCTAAGCAAGGTGCAAGATAAACAGTATACCTTTCCCTAAAATGATTGAGAGACATTAGTTTAAAATCAGCGTTTTAATTAAACTCACATTCGCGACCACGAAACAGCCGTTAAAATAGACACCACGACAAGGCGGACAAAAATAATGACAATCAAAGGGCTTTAGCTAAACAGATCCCCAAAGACTCAATTCTACCATAAAACTTGAAGGCCATCGAATTGAAAAGAATAGTAAGAGAAACGTAGGCGTTTTGTGTCGTCCATTGATCATGAGAACCTATTAAGATAAGAAGGTATTTATTAAAAGCTCATGACCGTTTTACGAGAGCCGACCTACGTAGTTAGTTGGTGCTGTTGGAGCTAACTCACGCAGAACCTTTTAGACATCTGTCATAACTACTACTCCTCCAGTGAGCATTATCTCTCAACACCGTTCGTTACAAATTAACATCAGTTTAGTTTTCGATAAAAATACACATGTATAAGAAGTCATAATCTGAAAGCTTTTATTGGTGAAAACAGCGTTTCAGTAACTCTTTTTTTTATTACTATACTTGCCAATAAAAGAAACATTGTCTGTGTGCAATGCTCAGAAAGATGTCCAGCTTTCTTACTAAAGTGGCACTGATGGTCTTCATTGGAGGTAAGCATTTTTAGAGTATTTGTGTTTTGTTTAAAAACAGATACCCTCGAACTCGCGGTAATTTGCAGTTTTGTGTTTAAAAGGCATTCACTATCAACATTTAGGTCTTTCAGCGAACTATACTATTATAAGCATCGAACGGGCCTAAATAGTTGTTAAACATAGGTCACATCTGCTATTCTCGCATTTTTAATCGCTCCAAAAGCTGCCACAAGATTTTGTGTTACTTCATCATTGAAAGGCATTCCTTTCAGGCCCTTGAGACTTATAAGAAAAATATATCCACGCATGTCCCTATTGTGCCCAGTGGCATTTTGTCACACTTACGAAAAGGAGATTTTATTGCTCTAAAACCACGCAGGTTATCAATGTATTTGAATTTTGCATCAGGAATGAAAAAATATATATAGTTTGGTTTTTACCCTTACACCGAGGTGTGTAAACCCTTGAGTGCCTAACCCTACCAGTCAGCAACTGGCTGATTAAGCTGGTTTTTTACATTGTATTCCCATTGTTCTGGAATTTTAAGAGAACACACTTGAGAAACATAATTGAATGGCCATCAGGGCAGGGTCGTTTATACGCTATACGTTGTTTATAACAAACAAGCCTTTCTTGGGGTTATTGAACTCCCCATTCAGTCTTTTGTTGGCAAATATCCGTGGATCCGCTCCCACAATGGTGAAATACAATCTCTAGACCCTCTGGAAGAGTTCTGTGGAAAAGAAAATCGACAGGCAAATCACTCGATTGGTCGTGGGCTCGAATCCCACCCTGTGGATTTTTTTTACAGAACTCGGGTAAATACTGAGTATACAGTCGTGCTTAACACACGTCGGTGTAAGGGTAAAAACCAAATTATATGTTATCAAAGTAGTTTACAACAATAAAATGAGTAGCACTTGTACATAATGCAGTGTAAGGTCACATATAGCAGGGGGAGCAACTTGGTAAAAACCAAGAGCGAACGTTTCATTTCGATGGCTAAAAGAAAAGGCCTCCCGTCCGTACACCCATTTCCGAATGGCTCAAACTTTTTCTTACTCAACAATAATATATGGGAGATTGAAAACCCTTCCGTAAATGGAATTATCTTTGTGATTTGTCAGACATCCATTGTTTTGTCAGTCATTATAATTTGTTACCAGTGCTTGCTCTCTTGTATCGTTACCATGGTATGCAGAAGTCTCGGCAAAAGTGTGTTCTTTTGCTCAAGAGCCTCACCCTAGCCGTGGACATCGACTCCACTGGGTGATGGCCGGTAGTAAAGCCGAACGCTGTTCGTGTACGGTTATCTTACCAGGGGGAGTAAACACAATGGCACACGAGAGACCGTATGAGCATTACCACACCGATCAACCGCTGTTCACTGATGACGTAGAGATGATTCATGACTATTTCGAATGCCATACTGAAAGCATGATGACTACCAAAAAAACTATAGGTAATAAATATCGGTCGTTCTTCTGTCAAAATAGGCCTACGCCTGTATCAATTGTGCAATTAATACTGTGGGTATAAACTTTTTCGGGCTTTGGTTTTTGTTTGTTTGTTATTATTATTATTGTTTTTGTTGTTTTTGTTGATGTTATTGTTGTTGGCTGGGTTGTTGTTGTAATGTTACTTTGGGGTGTGGAGCTTGGTTCCCATATTTACCTTACTTGAAAGTATAAAGTCGCCGTTCGTTCTATTTGGCGCATCTAACACAAGTCATCAGTTTATTTTTGTTTATATTTTCCCGAAATAAATTCGGATTTATTTCGTTTTGTCTTTGCACTCAGAACATACTGACTGTCAAGCTTGGTTTGATTACGGTAGCACTAGCAGTGGAGTTTACAACATCAGTATACATCCACATTCAGGCAGGAAAGAAGTCTACTGTGAGATGGGAGATGGCAAAGGCTGGTTGGTAAGTCAAATCGATTCAAACAGCACCAACAAAAACTGTACCTGGCGGTTAAATTTGGCGAAGTATACGATAAACGACAATACCATCATGTCACTCGAAACTGAAGAAAACCATAACGATTAATGCATGCCATCAAACCAGATTACAAAGTTAAACACGAGCAAATTAAATGGTGGATACGTTGAGCTACACGTGGCTTTATAGGTGCACAACATTGAACCAAATGAACTACTTGGGGTGAACCTTTTGGTAAACATCCAAACCAAAACGAAACCCCTAAAAGCCTCCGTAATATCATGTCATTTATTTATGTTAAACAATGCTCACTACATGTACCATTATGGAACCACGCTTTGGACTACGATATCACTTGACTAATTGGGCGCCCTCTTTTGATTTTATTCCAAGGTTTTCCAAAGGCGGCATGGTGGGTCTGTGAACTTCACTCGGACTTGGCTCGAGTACAAAGAAGGCTTTGGTGATGTTAGCAGTGAGTTCTGGCTTGGAAATGAAGCACTCCGTCTGCTGACTGGTGTGGAGGATGGGTCTAATTGGATGATCCGTGTGGATCTTACAGATGAAAGTGGCCAGAATATGTATCTGATAACATCGCCCTTCGGCATTATAGGAGACGAGTACGCCCTCAGTATTGGAAGCTCTGGGATTGAACCTAAAGGTAAAAAGGAACATTTTGATCGGGCATAATGCAGAAAGATTGAAGTTTATGAAGTTTGTGTCACGGAATACTTCTACATAAATCTCGAATCCCATAGTTGCTAATAATAATATTCATTCATTTTTGCTTTGCGTATTTCTTTCCACATTCTTTTATGAAATGGAAAAATGTTTCATAATAACCATGCTTTTGTCTTTTAGTCAATGGGACGTGTCACCAACGCCTCGGAATGGAAGACTACACCATTCCTGACTCGAGCATCACAGTATCAAGTGTTTACCAAGATTATCAGAAGTATTGTTCTAAGGATAATGGACGGCTAAACCAGGTGAATGGTAGTTGGTGCCCGGAAGACAAGCAGGAAGCATGGATTCAGGTGGATCTAAAGACAGACACCCAGGTTGAAGGTATCATTATACAGGGAAGTTATCTTAAATCAGATGCTGAGCGGGTAACAAAATACAAGGTGGAATATAGTTCCCATCAGAGCCAATGGTACTACGTGAATGGGATATCTTTGGTTACAGCACAGGTGAGCACGATTAGAAGCGAATGCGCGGTACTTTTGATGTGATTTATTTCGTTGTAAATTGTAGAAGTTTTATTTTATAGAAGTTATTTTATAGAAGTGCTCTTTCCTACACGATTTATTATAGTTATACACACGGCTGACGCTGGCAAAGTTATGTTTAATAACACAAAATGATCTATAAAAAGAAGTCACAATACCCACGACAAAACTTCATTATTGATTCACCTTTTCTCATTTTCTTTTATGGTCATAAAAGTTATCCATGTCTATGTCACGTTCTTACTTTGATTGTCGGCTGATTTGAAATTTTGTATTCGGAAGTTCCTGGGGCTCTAGCTTACGACTGTTGCTACACACTTAAATATTAACATGCTCTGAAATGTGTTTCCTTACCTACAGGAATTCGATGGCAATACGGATCATGACACCCCCGTTATCAACATGTTCGACAAGCCTGTTCAAGCACGGTATATACGCATCAGACCGACAGACTATAACGTATGGCCATCAATGCGGATGGAGCTCATTGGTTGCAAAGGTACAATTAAGAAACTGTCAATGCCACGAATTGCTCAGATATTAAGGTCCACGGACTTTCAACACCGTTAAGCAAATAGACCGAAACCGGTGAATTGAAGCCAAACCCTTGAAGGGGTTTCTTAATTGATTTCAAATATTTTATGCTTATTGTTTCATTGTTTCAATGAATTTGACGTTTTTAAAGTTGGCCTATTGATTTAAAATGGCTTCAGTATAAAACATGATTGTTTTCTCGTTTTTAAACTTGAATTAATTTATAATCAGGTGGCGTTCTTGAGTCGTTGAATGGCCGTAAGTTCTCAACCTACGACAACGACAATGACAACGGTATTCAAAACTGTGCAGGTCTCTCCAAGGCAGGTTGGTGGTTCGATGACTGCACTGTTGAATCTAACCTGAACGGCGAATATTCGCATCGAGTGGACGATTTGGGTCAGGATAATCGCGGCATTCGGTGGTTCACATGGCAGGGAAGACAAATCGTAAAGACTGAAATGAAGATGCGTCGCAATAATTAAAGCGTGTGGAACTTTATTAATTTATTATTTTATGTTTTGCTCGAGGCAATCAGTGTTACCATCAGTAGTTAAGCATGTCATCGATTAATTAACATTCGGCTAGGTCACATGTTGTAAAATCAAATCGTGTTGCACGCAATTCAGAGATTAGAATAACGGCAAACATGAATGCCATACTAGTTTTGAGTTTTGCAAAATGTTTTGTACTATTGAAAGCTGCTGTACATACTTCTAAAAACCAATAAGTTTGTATTGCCTTTAATTTAAAGAGAGATAACCAAATGCATGCTATCCCTGTATGCAAATAATAATATTGTGTCACACGGCATGCGGATCTAGTGCACGCGAAATTGTTTTGCTTTCCCGGTATCATAGTTCTGTCCCTGCTTAACGCTCATGCCGGTTTCCATCTCCTGGGGCTAACGGCCCCAGTAGGATTTTGGTGGTGAAAAGCGTACATTCTCTAGCTTCCCTGTTAAACAAACAACGTTAGGCATGGCGGATGAATCGTCTTTTGAAGTACAAGTAGAAAGAAAAAGGGAGAGAGTGAGATTTTATTCTAGGAGAAGCTGTCTCGTGGGACAATTCCCAGACAATACTGGTGGGAGACAGAAGACCCCCCTGGACAGAAAACCCAACCACATCGGATCCAAAGTAGAATTGGAATTGGAATCATTCATGCCATCGTGCTAGGCACTGTACCACAGAAACTGATTACATTTGAGGGCTTTGCGCATGGTGTGAAGGGCAAGTCCAATAGTTTTTTTGCTGTTTTACTTATGGTAGGACTACTTAATCGTGCATTTTAAAATTTCGGTTAAGCAAGCTACTGTTTACAGGACACGTGGGTGTCGTCATTATTGTAGCGTAATATGAAATAGTCGCTTTTAGGTGGACATTTTCTATTTGATTGAATTTGCTGTCAAATTATGTGTTACAGTTCAGTAGGTGAAGAGATATATATTAACAACAATCTTAGACTAAGCTTATGACGTGTTGTTGTATAGGAAACAGTGACAGTGTTTGTTTTTTCTAGTCTTTTGAATATCTGGAAATTCCAGGCAAAGAACATAAATTTGTACAATTAAATTTAGAATCGTTAAATTCAAGAGTTACCGTAGTCTAGATTGGTGGCGCTGTTTTATGTATTAATCACCGGTATATAGAGAGTGCAAAATCGACTTGCTGGGAGGCTGGCACGAAGGGACTTGGCAAGTCTATGAACCTTGATCAAAATGGTTCTCTTCCCAACTCGTATTGAGATATAGGCGACTACGAAAAGGTCATCGTCAATCAACACTAGGGTTACAATGGAGTCGTTTACTGCGGTAAAACATGTCCTCCTCAGACTCGTTTAATAAGTTATATTGTTCCTTATTTCGCTTTTGTCAATTCGTGAATTCCTAAATGGGCACGTGACAACCGAGTCCGCGGAAACAAGTCCATAGTCATTGATTAGTACCGTTAATGGAGCGCCATTGCATCTGACTTCTTCAAAATAGAATTCCCCAGAAGTGCCAGGACGATAGAAAAAAAAAAAAGGGTCAGGCCACCCAAAAATTCCTGGTTACGGGCCTGCGCTGCAGCGCGCTGGCCCAAAGTCAGTGAACGTCGGCAAAGTCGGCGTCAAAAAACGAACGTTGAACAGAAATTAAGGTCGACATAAATTGTTTAATACGATGTACGGACGTTGGTAAACAGTATTAAATATAACAATTTGATTCGAAACGTTTGATAATTTATACCTATAGCCTTTCAATCGGTCATTGTAATTGCATTTTCATTTTCCATTTATTAGGTACTTAAAACAAATGTTTACATGTATTTATTGTGTTCTCGTAGGCGCCTTGAACACTCTAAGGGTGAATATGTGCGCGATATAAGTTTAGTTATTGTTATGTTTAGTATTAACTTCGATCATATTGTTGTTATGAGGCAGTTGGTTTTAAAATGGGCCACTGTTACCATTGTTATGAGTATATGGGGCAAAGAAAACCTTCAATCGAAGCTTCAGAATAATCTATAGCTTCATAACATTAAGCTCCAGAAACGGTTAATAAATATAGTTTCAGTATTGCGGCGACTGTTTAAATATGGCTTGATTATTTTGCTGTTTAAGTTGTATCTTAAAGTTTGCACAATCGAGTTACCTCCGATACTTTGTTTCACTATAATTTTCTTGTGACGCTTGCGATACCATTTTTACTCAACATAAAAAAGCAGTAAGCCCATTAGGAAAATACTAAGTAAACAGGAGTTAAAATGAGTACCTTTATTAAATACATGTTCATGCACATAAAACAGCCGTTAGACTACAGTCCACGTTCAAATAAGGTATTTTTAATGGTGAAATAAAAAAGCGATCTCCGACAACGGAAGGAAAACCAATTTAACTTTGATTGTCTTGACTGACATCGAGAGTCAGGTTATATATTAAAAATGTATGTACAATGTAAATATTGATTTGACCTTTAGGGTGGCAATTGTTCATTGGTGGATGGTTTCTTAGTTGTTGTTCCACCTAACCCCTGTTTGTATTTCGAAAACCCTTTTCTCGTCTCGTCAGCGCTATTTTGACCTGCCCGTTCATTTTGTATCAAATGATATTAGAAGATGGACGTATTTTTCTTGGTACGCGCACTGGTGGTCGTCACAAGTGGTAAGCTTGACTCTCTTATGACTCTTTTTATTTTATTTTTACTTGTTTATATACTTCCTATTCTTCTTCTTCGTTTCAAACTAAGGCAGAGAGATTAATCATTTAATTTTATATTGCTTAATGAATATAGTATTACAATGATTCAGGTAAAAACTATTTACTGTAAAATAACAGTGATTTGAAGGTAATAATATCCAGCATATTTGGTGGAAATGAGAATAAGCATAAAATATATGGGTTTTCCAAATAAATGCACCAATTAAGGGAATCAAGTGTATATTATACTGACATCCAATCAATTATATATGAACATTAAGTTCCTATCAAAAGACCGTAAATGTTTTCAATATGATGTATATTTTATTGTATTTCATCCGCACCAAGACTACAGGTAAATCATTGTTTAAAAAGTCAACTTGAACCAAATTAACATTATTGGTTTTTGTTTTAGAAAGGTAAACAAATGCATAATGATTACATGTAACTGAGTGGAGCTCCATAAAAATTGTTACACAATTTTAGGTCATAGGTTTGTGAGTTAGAAGGCAAGGGGCAACGCTAAACAGTAATCCTGCTGGTCATCGACAACCATTCATAACATTACAACTTGCGGGAGATAAATAAGAAAATATATATTCCACTTTTTACAGGGAATAATCATCTATAGCCCTCTAAGGGTATTAGATTTGAATAGTGTGGAAACTGAGCTTCATAGTAGGGGAGCCGGAAAAGGATGAAGTGTTACGTCATTGCGTATTAGAGTAACTTGCACAAGTTATTTTGTTGCATCGAATAAATATTGATAACAAATTATTACTACCAATACCACAAAAACAAAGGAGATAGAAAATGGACACCAAACCAGGGAACAACAGACAAAACAAATGATGGGCTGCCTAGGAGAAAGACAAAAGTGAAACTAGACATTAGGTGTTTGTGAACAAACACAAAGCTGTTTTGTGTTGTTTTGCTTCGATTAAGTGCTTCAAAGCTTTTAAGTTGGTCTGATTTCAAGATAAAATACTCTTGGCCTTTGATAGGCCCTTTTTCACTAAAGTGTGCCTAAAAACCTAAACCTGGTCTTCATTCTTATACTGAATCGAAAGGAGCTTTTAAACCAGAAATAAAGTTCAACATGGGGTCATGGTAACCCTTGTCTTACATTTAATGCTCGAAGGGTTTCTAACTGAAACGAAATTGGAAATCGGGTGTAATTCTTGAGATATGGTCCCACTTCCGGTTGACCAGAAGTAAAGGTCAACATAGGGTCACAGTTACCCAAGGCAAATCTCCAATGCCCAAGAAATCTATAATTTAAAACAATTTGAAAATCGAATGTGTAGTTCTTGACATATGGTGTGGTCCCACTTACGGTTGACCCAAAGGTAAAGGTCAACATGGGGTCACGGTTAACCAAGGCTAATCTCAAATGCCCAAGGAGTCTATAACTAAAAGCAGTTTGTAAAACGGTAGTGTAGTTCTTGAGATAGGTACCACTTCCAGTTGACCCGGAAGTAAAGGTCAACATGGGGTCACGGTTATCAGAGGCTAATCTCTAATAAACAATGAGTCTATAACTGAAAAAGTTGGACAATCGGTTGTTTACTTTTCGAGATACAGTGGTCTCCATAAATGTTCACTTCGCTGTAAATGGGCTAATAATTAACTAAGAATTAAAAAAATAATAACATTGAGAGTTAAGTTCATGTTCTAAGCTTCAATTTGATATAGGATCTAACTCTTTCATATGTTTATGCTTTAGGATATTAGGTCACATGCACAGTTGTGTAATCAGGTTTTTTTACTTTTTACAGTGAAATTTTGTTTATGTTGACAAAAATAACCATGAATGCTCAGGCTTATACCTACTAAGCCTGTGACAGTTACACGGTTAAGTGTTAGATCTTACGGTTACGGTTAAATGTTTACATTTGTACGGTTCGGATAAACGTTGTAAAAATCCACTTAAAAAGTGTCCCGTAATGCTGACCATAATAATTGCAATCCTGACTTGCACAGCAAACAATCCAATGCCACACAAACCCATATCGTTTCCAATTTACAGTCTTAAGTCTTTGTTGTTTCATGATTACTTTGCATTAAAAAATTGTTGAACGGTAGAGGCGTTTCACAACTATTCGATTGAACGGTTACCAGGTTAACTAAACGATAATCCGGTGAACGTTTGAATGTTTACGATTGGGATCAGCCTAAACAAATTCACATTAAAAGTGCTGCGAAATTGTGACCATTTCTTTGTGTGCGGCATTAGTTGCAAGAAACATCGAACACTAGAGGTCGCTCCACAACAAATCGATTGCACTTGATTTTTTATTTCGCAGGGTGATTGCGCAAAGTCAAAATGATGTGATTAAGACCCAATGTTTTTGATCGCTTGAGTGGTTGTGTTAATATTATTTTTTTTCATGAATCGCGTGTTACCAACCATTTCACAAATGGTCACACGGTTAACCATCTGATTTTTGCTCAATGATCCAATCAACCGGTTAAACATCTACATTATTACAGTTTGGATAAATGTTAAAAAATCAGCCTCAAAAAGTGTAGCAAAATTTCGACCATAATAAATGCAAAAATAACTGACCGTTTCAGAAATGATTACGAGTTTACTTAAAAATTACCGTGAATTCATGTAAAGCTTAATGCTGTTGTATTTAAATCGTAATTGTAACAACTGTTCTACCCTGAAATGCCAATCGAGTATGTTATATTTGTTTAGGCTAAAACAGTAAATTCATATGGGATATTGCAATTTCGCTCTTCACACCCCCAAATCTAACACTGACCGTTTAGCCATGGAAAAACATCGTCGCGTGAACGAACGACATGTATGTGTTTTATACAACTTGGTAAGTTAGATAAAACTTAAAACACACGCATCAAAAGGAGGAAGTAAGGCTACGTGATCACTACATGTACACATGTACACATGTACACAAACCATTTAGACACAGACTCGATGCATAACGTAGAGCTATACGTTCTACAATCGTCTGGCTCCAGAGTTTTTCTTATGCTTTACTCATAGAATGCGGCAGCACAAAGACGATGTGAGAATATATTTTGTTCTGCTAGCATGGAAAGGGGAGTCATCGCTGCATCAAACAGACAACTTGAAATAAAAATGACACCAACATGAAATGATAAATCGAAATCGTCAAGGCCAATATTTAACACATGTCAAATTTAAGGCAGAGTGGCGTTAAATTTAAATGAAAATTTCTTTTTTTTTCTACTGACAATGTTTTATTAAGTGTTGACGCTTTTAAACTGACCATCAATAAAATATTTCTTGTTTTAAGAAACATTTGTGTAATCTAGGACGTTAAATTTGAGCTTTATTGAAAAATTATGTTTCTAGAAGTCAGACTGGTTTTCACTATATCCATGTGTTTTGTACACGGGTGAAAATGCACAATAAATGACGTCATTGTGACGTCGTCCGTAATTTTAGGCCAAAATATACCAGGAGTCTACAACTGAAAAAAGTTTGATGATCGGGGAATACTTTTTGAGATATGGTGCTCACAAGGTTGGCTAATAAAGATTCACCTCGTACTAAGCTTCAATTTGATAAAGGATCCAACTCTTTCAAATTTACGCTCTAGGATTTTAGGTGCCAACAAATAAACGTGTACAAATGCTATGGGGTTTATGTAATAATAAAACAAATAAAAATCTTGACGAAAACAATATCTGTTCCCACTTCTAAGTCGGAACAGCTAATAAAACACTATCACCAAAAGGGGTGTGTCACTCAGACCCCAAAACAGCAACTACAACCACAACAAAACCACACCCAGCCACACAAACAAAGAACAGCGAACAGACAAGCACCAGAAGCAGACAGACACGAAGGAAACCTGAACAAAGCAAACTAAATTAAGTTATTAAGGTGATTTTTAAGTTCACTAAAAAGGTTTGACAATGGGGCACGCGTGAACTTATCTTCAATGCTAACAGGATAAGAACTCCAGTTCCTGATAAAAAGACATTGGTATATAATTTAAATGTATCTGTGCGAGCAAACAGGTGCTGAAAAGTTAACCTTGAATCAGACTGCTGTTATTAACATTGGTTAGACTTAGAAAGGACGGTGGAAAATAACCCCATGCAGTTACCAAACAAGTGCTGCAGACAAATGTTGTGAGC
>JAUELU010086391.1:0-15532 GCA_032357145.1 Evasterias troschelii
AAACCCAATCCACATAGTGCCCCTGATGGGATTCGAACCGGGGTCCCAGAGGTGGAAAGTGAGGCAAGATACCACTACACCAACCTGACTGCCCAATGACGGCATAATGGCATAAAGGCATAATGACGGTCGGCCAAAGTGTAGCAGGTTTATAATTAACAGGGCAACTACACTCAAAACACCCAAGTTAATGGATCTGACCCAATTTTGAGTAAGTATAACTGTCAAATGACCCAGACATTGGTAAATCTGTCACAAATCCAAGTAATAAAAAAACATGTTTTTGATAAGTTTCCAGATCAGATTGACCCAGAAAAGGGTTATGCCCCTGGGATCAAAAATCTGGGTAAATTCTGAGATGTTTAGAGTGTAAAGAAGTGATTTTTACTACCCCTTTTATATTTGACAATACTTGTGACAATATTTGTGAAGCTAATGTTTCCCACCGTATTTGGGAATCTCTAACAAAAAGCTTTTACCATAACAACTAAAATACCCACCCTTATCAAACCATACCTGGGCAAATACACTCAAACCTCACAGGTGAAAGGATCCAGCCCATTTTTGAATCAGCTATGACCAGGAATCTTTGTAAAAATCACCCAGACATGAGTAAAACTTACACGAATCCTAGTAAAAATACAATTTTTTTGACAAGTTCCCAGGTCATGCCCCTGGGACCCGGAAAACCGGTCAGTTTTTAGATTTGTTTGAATGTAAAGAAGTGATTTTTACAGCCCTGCATTAGATTTTATTTGACAATATTGAAAAATCTAATGTTCTCCACCATATTAGGACTCTCTGTTGGCAAAGTACAGTTATTTTAACATCTTTAACCATAAAAAAATAAATACCAACCCTTGCATCATTTGTGTACTCAGCTGCAAATCCGGCGTTGAACGTAGCATCGGTAAGCTTCCCTGTTTTTGTATTTGTTGCCCGTTGTGTACGTGCTTGCAGTTCGAAGAGTCTCTCACCGTTATCCTGAATAAGAATCATTGTGTATTCGCCAAAGCCGTTGAAAGTATACTCCACCCCGTCCAGTGTGGTGATATGTGGATCACGGTTCACAAAGGCTAAATATAGACAACAATAATTTAAGGTATTGTTATCGCAGTTTTATTGATCAACAAAGAGTTGAGCATTATTATGCTTTTTCCTAAACAGTTTAATGAAACTTTTGACCTTTGATTCCACCTGCAGTGTACAAAGTAGAATGTATAACAAACTGAAGGGGAGTGAAATTATTACATTATTTTGTAGGGGATTAAGCTAAGAAAAAGTTCACAAGGAAAAGGGGTGGTAATCATTCTCCCTGTATAGTTTCAGCAGCTAACACTTATTGCATTGAGGCACCTTGATGTAGAGCATGCATGATGAGCATAATTTCATAAACCATGAGAGATTGCTTTACAAAAATACAGAATTCTTAGCTGAAAGCACCATACTCTGTTAAACAGTTTGAGGGAGATTGGGCCCCCATCCTAAGAGGCAGAAGTTACCTGCAGGCCACATTAAGGCAACCCTAAGTTATTCAAAGGGATTTAATTTGGATAAGTAGTAGGCCATCAATGGAGCTCTGTAATCATTCTTGGCTAGTATCCTTAACCTGCCCCCGACCTGCTACCCCCACCCCCCAAAAAACCAAACCACCTTAATTCCCTTCGCTGTCTTTGCTCTAGAAAAGATACGTTTCCATTTCCATCCTTTTATTTGGAACCATCCACCCTGCCTGAGGTTCCAGATTTTCACCTTCTTGGACTTGACATCTCCATTAATGCCATTTGGAAGAGGTTTATTTCAGGCATTGCAAAAAGTGTCCCCATGCGAAGTTGGTTGTCTTTATTGGGATCGGAAGTTCTTATCTCCCGACTCTACTCTCTGTATGTATGAGACAACTATACGTCCCCTTATGGTAGCCTAGTTATAATTGCTAGATACAATGTAGATTGCAGAAGCATATCTTGTTGGTGATGGTTTGGGTTCATCATTATATCCTCTTTCCCACCATAGGCCTGTAGCCAACCTGTCTTTTCGACGAATATTGTTAGGGTACATGTGCCACCAGTGTGTCCGAACTAGTTCCTCCTACAAGAATGTTTTAGCGTGAAACCAGGCTTTCTGCTTATTTCACCCATAGACTCTTGCTTTGCCGATATGTAAAACAAAGAGGCATTCCTTCCAACAGCTTTATGCCAAAGACTGCATCTCTTCGGAAATCCTTGCCTGGTGCATGTTTCCCTTCATCCTACAATCTAGACTGTTTTTAAAGGAATGTCAATTCATATCTTCTGCTCCCCTGAGTTTTTTCATCTTTAATATGTTTCTTGTTGTAGCCCTTAATTCGAAGAGCGACCATTAGCTTTGTTTAGGGCAAATACAAATAAATAAAGCCATTTAACAAAATACAAACACTGCACTTCATACCCTTGTGAAATGTGAAGTTACTCACCCCAAAATGGCGGTCTGTAGTTCCAGCACCCCATTAATGGCCTGTGCCTCGTGTACAAGTAGCAAAGCGTTGAGGCCTCACAGCAGTAGTAACGTGGAAGAATGTCATCATCTGTTTAAAATGTTAATGGAAATTAATGATCGTAACGGAATAGATGTTTTACAATCTAGAAGCCTACATTTTCTACTAAAATTTGTAGTAACAATAATATTTGAGAATACTAACTTTTCAAGCCAAGTAGGCCTCGTAAGCACCTTACAGAATCATCACTGCTGTGTATCCGAGCCCTCAGTATGAAGTGCCGAAACTTACTACATGTACCTCAACTGCTCAGGAGTAGGCCTATATGCAACACCGCAAGCAGAATGGGTGAGCAGGTTGCTTCAATGTTTCACATGAACAATCTCTATCTAGCTTGTACCCATTTACTCCAAGCTGAAGCATTTAAAGTTTAAGGGAAGTTTTCTTTCTGATTGGGCACTATTTTGAAGAACCCAACACTCCACAAAATGGCGGACCGTATGTTCCGCTTGTTGTATTTCAAGAGGCAAACTTCTGTTTTTGTTAACGACTACTAACTAACTACAATACACTGTATACAGGTTTAAGTGCATGAAAAAGTATTTACATCAGAGTTTTGAGACGCTTGAAGGCAAAGCATCTTGCCGAAAGACAAGTGTCACCATTACAGTAGACCCCTTAGCCATATTACAAAGTCTACAGTCTTACTAAGAAAAAAATAATTAATTTGGTTGTTTTCATTCTGAGATTAATGTCACAAGTCCACCCGCCAACAGAGGGCGGTAGTCTTTCCATCATGGCTGATCAAACAGTTGAACTAAAGCTCATTGAAATCTTCTCATTCTTAATCAGTTAAGGTTACATGCCAACAATTACCATGGTTAGAATTAATCCGTCAAAAAACCCTTGCAAACTATGATGTCACAAGCTTAAATAGTGCCAAGACTGAGGTCAGGATGGAGACCTATCATTGGCCAAGAAATTTGCGCAGCCGGGACATGCGTGTACATTTCCCTTGTTTGACCTCAACACTGGCAGCAAATACTGATGATATCTCAAACTAACTAAAAACCGAACTTTTAAAGTCAAAATCACATGTAACTTGAAATGTCCAAATGTGAGAGCACATGTTTAAATTCATTATACTTACTATACCGCGATCGATAACGGTCTTTGCTATAAAACAGCGGACTGAGTGGATATGACTCAAACACGGTAGCAATAGCTGCACTTCTCACACCGATCTGAAGACTTCCTGAGAATCTACTGTAGCAGCAATGGACACCTGGCAGACTAGGGAACTGCAATCTTCGCACAAAACAATAGTCTAGAAAGAAAATTTAAATAATGTAACGTTATTTTCAATTAAATCAACAAAAACATGCATGATTAAACCAAGTAATGAGTTTCTCCTTTTAACACTGATTTAACAACTGTCATTCTCTACAATTTAATCATAGCAAATGTTACAAAACTATTTCATAAAATAGTGAGTGCAGTTTTTCTCTTTATGTTACAGGATTTAATTTACCAAAATATGGTACTTTGGCCAAACAATTTTTTTCTTTACTGAAATTTGTACAGCCCCAATAGTATGGCACTGTCTTAGACAAACGGTCTGCAGAGATTGTTAAAAACAGTGTCACAAAAACTTGTTCAACCAGAATGTAGAAAACTGTATCACGATTGGTGGTTCGATCGGATCATCAAAAACAGAGGCAATCAACTGCACCGCATGCAAAAGGAACACCTTAACAGCTCATGAATTAATTTTCTAACGACGTCTGTAATTCCTCATACTAAAAATTGCCCATTGTGGCATGGACCTTAGTAAACTGCAAAATAAGTTTGAGTCTTGGTAGAGGCACAAGTCCTTGAGCAAGATACTTTACCTGCATTGCTTCGTCCTTCAAGAGAGACATTAAGCCATATGGATCCCACTCTATGGTCCCATGTACAAGGATTGGTGGTCTACACTTATCACGAGAGAGTAGGGGTTAACCCCGGTGTTTCTGATTCATAGCAAGCACCCTTATTTACATGTTTCTCAATAATAATATAGTAACAATATCAATAATATTTGCAAAACAAACTTACAGTACCGATGCACACTCGAGTATGTAGGAAGAACATGATCTGTGTTGATAAAGATAAAACTCCGGTCCAAAAATGCCATGCCCAGGCTACATGGGCAAGTGTGAGCTGTAAACGCGTAAACTAAATAGTACCAAAATGAGTGATGCTTTTGTCTCTCCAAAGCCTCCCAGCGCCTGCACTCCAACCTTGGGTTCTTGAAGTTATCGGGGAGCGTATCAACCTTATACACCCATCGTCCTTGGAGTCCCGAATTTCCTATCAGACTACCAGGCGTGTATAGCTGATTGTAAGACACAGGTAAATAAATTGGATTGATCAAGTGTCCAAAGTAAATTCCTTGAATAACAATGGGGTTGAATAACAGATATCGGTCCCAGTTCATGTTGCACGGGTGGTAGTTGAAGATAACGAAACCGCGAACGTAATCAGTCACAAGCACAGCTTGGAATGTGTTGACGCCCTGTAATACAGAAAAGTAACAGGATGGAAGGTGTTACATTGGCTATGGAGGTTTGAAAGTGTCTCTAACTTGCTTTGGTCTTAAGTAAACAAAATATATATATAATAATAATAGTTTTTGGGATGCAAGGTTTTAAAGTATAGGATGTCAAATTGTTGATGATGACATCTTTGAAACTTCTAATGATCTGAATATGACAGCATCTTGAAAAATGGTTTCCGAACTATATATCTTAGGAGAAAATCCACTCGTGTTTCAAGTTTAAAAACAATAGCTGTTCCGACCTATTATGCTAATAAACATTTTCTGGACAGGAATGCTGTTTCTTGCGTTGCCGAAATGTTTTCTTTTGCATAGTGCAGATTGCATTGTCTGCTAAGGCAATTTATATCAAAACAATGTAAATTGTGTGACACCAGCCTGTCATGGCTAAGCATTTGGCAAAGAATATTTCCAGAGGAAAGAGCCTGCGGTTTAACATTCTAGAAATGGCTCAATGCTTTCAGTTCAACAGTAAGTTACAGTACATGTTCTTACAGGATGTCCAGAGAATGCTCGGACGTTGCTCCACGTAACAACTACACTCCACTCAGCTTCAAAATTTCTGTACTGCGATCTATATTCAGGGTGTGTCGACACTACCTCGCTGATCCGAGATAGCATGGTGTTATCATATGGGTAGTTTTTATCATACACCTGAAAACAAGATTATGGGATGTGTAAAATGGGTGGTGGGGATTTTACGCTGAAATCCTCTCCCCTGAGAAAACATAGGCTGTACATCACTTTCCCCTATTATTAGTTTTCATTACAATTTTCCCAACTACCTCAACCAACATCAATACTGGCCTCTTCACATTGCACCAGAGTTATGGGCCTTTGGGGTTGAGAGAACAGCATAACATGACAACAGAATTGAAATTGACATGGCATTATTCCATCAAGATCATAGCGTACATGAGGAAACGTGGATATAAGGTGGATCTTACGAATTTCACAAAATATAAATAAACTATGGCAGGATGAAGATTGTTAAAATCTTCCACAACAATTGAAGGAAGAGTAAGCAAAATAATGCCAAAATGTTCTTTCAAAAGCCAAGTGGCATTAGTGTCAAGGGCACAATATTTATTGGCAAAGCTCAGAACCACATCTTTCTCTAAAACAGGTTTAAAATTAGTAAAGAGCGCCACTTTTTTGCCTGCAAATAAGAAACACTGGCAATCTTGAATCACCGCCATCCCGGTGCCCGTTTTGCACTGCACGGCTGTTAGTATGTATTAGCTACCTTGTGTTTCCAAAATTGTGCATATATTTATTTACAAGAACACCAGAAGAATCACATCGCAGAATAATTCTAAGTTCTTGTTAAGCAAAGAATTCACAGTCTTAAAAAACACACTCTTGATTTTTGTATGGATTAGTTTTTTTTGTATAAATTAATAAAGTTTTTTCGGGCGGGGGGGGGGGGGGGGTGGGGGATTTTGTTCTTTTTTAAAGTTAGTGTTGTTATTTGTAGAAAAATTGATTAAACCTAATAACTTTGAGAAATTAGCAAAAGTTATGTAACCTGAATTATAATTATTTTATTTTTATTGCAAACCTGAAAGTTCAAAGAGAGCCAAGTTGGTACAAACGTTTTAGAATATAAAATTATTTTGAAAAGATTAAGGGGGAGGTTCTTAAAATCAAACGTCCAATAGCAGTGTTCAATAAATAAATACGGGCGGATTTTGTATTCATGTATATTTGTTTATCAACATATTTATTTGTTTATATCTTGCCAGAATAATTAATAGGCAAACACATTTTTCGGAAGTTGAAATTTGGTTATCTTACCTGGTAGAATACGTCGCTCAAATAATCCTGAAAAGATGACGGATTCACGTCAGCCCAAAAGGGAGCAATGATCATGTCGTTTCCGTAGAATGTGCTATAGACATTTGAAAATGCCCTCGGATATAATCTTTGCGCATTGGAGAGAATAATCACACCATTGTCTGTGAACTATAAACCACAATAAATAAACTAAAATAAGAAACATAAACATAAATTTATTTTATAGCTTTATCACGTCAACAAACAAATAAATAAAATTAAAGAATGCTCAAAACATTCACGCTGATACAACAGTTACCTGACCACACAAACATCCGTATCGAAATGAACGTCTTGATACTTGGACCTGTCCACATTTTCAATTTTAATCAGTTTCTGACTGTGGTAAAGTAAAATTTACCCATAAAATATATTAAATTGAAATAAATAAAAAATATCAACAGAAAACAAGGACAAATCGAATGTCAAACTTACATATAATTGTCTGTAGAGGCTGTTGCCGAACGGAAAGTAGTCAGGTGGATAAATGATATAGGAAATGAAATCCCGGCTGTAGTAGTAGTAGTAATACTGAAACCAAAAATAACGAAAAACAGACATTAGAGGCAATGCTTATGTCACCCCCAAAACAACAAATTGAGCAAGTCTAGTTCCAATCATCAAGGCAGTGTTGGGTCCTTATGACTAATGCCTTCTACATCAGCAGAAATGAAAAGGGTCATCTAATATTTCCTTGTTTTAACTTGTTCTTGGAGATCTTTTCCCCCAAATGATGCCGGATGTGGGTCATGGGTGTTAATGAGAAAGTTTGAAGACTTGGTGTTTAAAATGGGTCTTTTGGCAACCAGCTAAGCATTCTTACTTGAGCTGTTCAACTGCATACAGTTAGAATCGCTTCTGATGTGCCAAGACCAAATAACTCTTTTATTTCAACCATAGGCGAGTTGATAATATTACATCTTTCTTAGGGACCCAAGTAGTAATATTATGGGGGTTATTCAATGTTGACTTGTATTATTTATAGTGATTATAACATTTGCTTTCCAAGTGAATGGATCGAGTGAATATGTTGAATTTGTCATATTAATATTTTTTCACAACTAATCAATATTTTATGTGATCTTGAGTTCAGGAATCGGGTTCTTCTCCAGTTATCTTGATGATAATCAGTTTAAACATATTTTACCTTGATGTTTGAGGAAAAGAATGGTTGAGAAAAGAATTGTTGAATTAACCTTTCGTTTATTTTTTTAAAGTCATGGATCATAACTATAGGGCTAGATAGCTCAGTTGGTAGAGCGCCGGCACGTCAATCCGGAGGTCGTTGGTTCAAATCCCGCTCTAGTCAATTTTTTCCTTGTTCAACCCAAAATCAACAATATAGGTCCGCTCATAAATTGTCCTTTTCGTTGTATCACGCTAAGATTGTTAAAAGACAAGTTGACCTGGAATGTAATATAGAAACTATCATATTTTATTAAGAGGCTGGTTGTTTCATAAGGTTCAGTTAACATCCTTCTTTGCTTCCTTTTTCATGTTCTTGATTCTTGATTTGGTAACAGTTAATTTCAGTCGTACAGTTTTTTTTATTGTCAAAGTGTTCCTAGTAATACATGCACATGCTTGGAACATGTTAATGAAATCTTGTAAACCAGCGTGCAGATAAACATATAAAATTTCTTATCTCTGTTAAAAGGCAGCAAAGTTGAACTCTCAAAAGTTGTATTTGACAATAATCAATCAATGTTGTAGTACCCAATATTTCAATATATCCCAACTAAAAATATCATAACAATATACTTAAATCTTAATATATTAATATGACAATTAGAAAGAGAAGCATGCAATGTATTAAAACAAAGGTTCAAACCAAAACAAAGTTTGTGCCTACCCATCCATATTTGTCCGACAGCCTCCTGTCTCCAGCATCAGGTCCGTATGGAATTAAATTGACAACTGGCAAAGCCAAAAATAAAAAAAACAATATATACACTGTTGCTATTTAACATGTTCAATTAGCTGACGTGAAAATGTATCATTGCACATTATTTCTAACAAGAGATTCAAACAAAATGGTTCCATGGATTTCCCTAAAAATATTCCTCACATGAAATAACTAAATCTAAAATGCATTACATGTTGTAACCATGTTGGCAAATGCGGGTGTTCTTCTTGTTGTCTACGGAGGGGGTAGGTGGCAATCAAATGAGCAATGAACATTACCCAGAAAAACAATTTAATAAAACTAAAACCACATAAATGGTAATATGGAAAGAACTTTATCCCTTAGACATGTTATAAAACAAAAGATAATACAAATATTGATTGATAACAATACAATTATAACGGCAGCAACATTAAATCGTGTATATATAGCTCATAATACAATACCTCAAAGTGCTTTAGAAAAATAAAAATATAAATGCCAAGCACAGAACTTCAATGTTCAAATACCTAACATTTTAATGTAGAGACTCCTGAACTGAAGGAGGCCGGTCCTCTATTTAAAAAGGACGAAGATTCACCAAGAGAATACAATAAAAGTAAAAACAAATCTCATACGATTGACGTGTAAAATATGACATAATCTCCTGGACTGATTTTAATCCGTCAATGCAAAACAGCACGTCGAAAACAAAATAGCATATAATACAAATGCACACAGTCATTTATGTAAAGCTAAGGGCAAAAGGTCAGCACAACACGAGGCTGGCTAGAGTATACAATAAAATTTATACCGATTGAAACAGCCCTATAAATCATTATGTCTTGAATCAAAATACAATTCAAGACAAAATGATACTCACAGAAAGTCTTTAGCAACTATCCCTCCCCATGAATAGTATGTGAAGCATGGCCACAGCCATACTCCCCACAGAAATGGAGAGAAATACATACCCCCAAAAATGTGCTCTCTCGTGCTAAAAGCTACCAAAGGAAAAGAGAGTGGGTCTACATGCAGGTCGCGACCCCAAAGTTAACTCTTCATACTAATGAACACTGAGGGCGCACTTGGGCACCCTATATTAATAAAAAGATGGAGGTAAACTGGGAGGGGGGTTTAAATGGGATTAATACACACCACTTTTGCATTGCCAAGAAGGAGCATATGGGGTGATTTTCCTACAAGTACTACTTATTAAAATGTCTTGCAAATGAAGGGGTGCATTACGATTTGTAGCCTTCTTGAGACTTACCTAGCAAAGTAACAGTAAAACCACAGCTTCCTTCGTTTCCACTCCTATCACTCGCTGTACACCTCACATAGGTTTTGCCCGTTTTGAAAACAGAACCCGACGTCACTACAGTGCTGTCTGCAACACGACACGTTACGGCCGGATAACCATTGCCAAAGAAGAAATCATCAGCAGAGTCATAGGCAAATGCTGACCAGTAAACTCTAGCTGAGGATGTTTCTGTACATTCTCTCAGATCAGGAGGGCAAAATACATTGGGAGGATATTTGTCTTGATATTCTGTGGACATGAAACAATACATAATAATAAAACTACATCCAGGGAGTGCTATGGCTGATTAGTCTGGCCGGCCCACAGGACAAAGGCTTAAGTTCAAGTGACTGACTCGTCAATTCAGGCTATGAAAAGTGTTGGAAACCGTTTGTTATGAAATGCATATGATAAGCAAGATATTTTAAAAGTAAAATATAATGATCCACACAATTACAGTGAAAATTGAAATAAAAATTAAGTACTAGAATAGAAGAGAACTTGCCAGTGCACTCTTTTCCTCCCCATGGATCATAGCAAGAGCACGTACAGCTGTTGATGTTAAGCACGCCATTGTTGAAACAGTATAATGAACATCCTGAAATGTAAACGCCAAATATCAGACAAAAACTTCTGGCTTTTGAAATTTACCTACAAAAGTCAGCTGCCTCATATCATTTCTTTTTGATCCCCAAATTGTACAAGGAAATGATTCCCTAAACTTGGAGACCCTTCTCTTCATAATAGGACTCACAGGTTTGAACTTATAAATGGTTTTTCCCAGTTACAATGCCCAGAGTGAGTTGAACTGAGAAGGTAGTTGGACGGTGGTTGAACGTCCTTGATATCCTAGACCGGACAATTCCATATATACTCCCCAGGGAGCTGAGATGGTTTAAGGATTGAAATAAATGGCCCAGTGACCAGGGGTAATAATGTTGAATGCGCAGTAGAGTATATTCATATAGGTATTGCGCAATATAAATGTCCGTTATTATTATTATATATCTAGGTAAGAGGGGGTGACAGTTCCCATTGTTTTTTTTTCAACCAACCCTCTGATAAAGTGGAAAGATTTTAGCAAGTTTAAATTTTATTAGGCTGTGCCATTTGTGCCCAGCAAGCACAAGCAGCTCTGTGGTTTCCAGCAAAGGTTACTGTAATCGGGATACAACATCGGTGTGATTTTCGATAGCCGGCACAAACGAGTCTACACATTTAAAAAAACACATCATCTGGCTTCTTACCCCATGATCTGAACACCCAAGAAAGTAATAATTATTAAAGGGGCTCATTGCTTTCAAATTGGGCACTTTTTGCTATATCAGCATTCGTTGTAAAATGAATATAAAATTGGCAAGGTTGTTTCAAAGTAGACTATTTATATCACAGACATATTCCTTGAAATCCTGTGGTTTTCCTTGCACTTCGTGAATTAACACAGTCCTTAATTTTGTAGAGTCAAACAATTGGTTCTACAAAATGGTGGACCATGTAAGTTCACAAAATAAAAGAAAAATTAAACAACATTGAGGGATAGTTGTGTGAATCATTGTATCTATATACAATTATATTTTCGTACCTTTCCAACCATATTAATATAATAATAATCGCCCCTTTTATAGCATGAAGAGCCCCCCAATTCAAAGCCAATATGTAACCCTTTGATGAAAGAATATGAGTATGCCCACTTACTTGAACAGTCTGGGAGTGTCCAAAATGGTTTGCATTCACATGCACATGTCTGGATATTCAGCTTACCACCAATACCACATCCGCTGTGGCTACAGACTGAAATAGAGGAATGCAATTTTCATTATTAGCTTACTACCAACAAGGTTGATGAATTAGTAAAGTTATTATTGCACTACCTAACACATCCCTTTAGAATTGTTCGTTTTAAAAGTCCCACATGTAATTGGTTGTATTATTTCATGATTTCGAGAATAAACAGAACTTTAAGGCAGGATCATACTTTATAATGGAACCGAAAACAAAAGCATGTTTTTTATTTAAAATCCTATATTACACAGATGGTAACGGTAGTAAGCGTGTTACTAGAGCCCCCCCCCCCCCAATTATAAAGTAACATATGTCAATATACTTGAATCTCAAAAAATTAAAATCCCTAAAAACAGGGATGGATTTGAAGTTCTTAATGAACATACATTTAAAAAAAAATGTTTTCCTAAAAAATAGACACTTCATTGAACTGAAACTTGTGACTTTTCTTGTAGCTTTCGTGATAGTTTGGTGTATAAATCAGCGTTACGTTGACAACATCAAAACAATGAGTCTCCCTTTCAGCAAAAAACAAATAAACAAAAACAACAAGAAAATGGAAAAACAATGTTCATGCCAAGCTCTTTTTAAGTTACACTCATGTACTTTGTTGAAATGTTAGTAAAGTTTGAATTATGTGTAAGTGTCACATTAAATTGGTACAGAGATTCAGTGTAATCTAGAATGGGATCCAAAGGTTCCCCTTCACTTACTAGAACAGTCAGCGCCTACCCAGTTTTGATCACACACACACCGGCAGCCATCAGAATCTACTCTGCCATTTTGGCAGGTTATACTACACTCTGAAAGTACAAATTGTTTTCACTGTAAAAAAAAAAAAAACGGTGTGGACCTTTATGAGATTGGGACTTTACTCGAGTCTAGAAAATTACCGTGAAAAGTAGAGCTTTCAAATTATTTCCTAACTGACAAAGGACCTATATAGCTAGTGCATACCTATTCGATTTTGTGCTTGATCAATTCATATTTATCCTGCGTATAGCTAGATTTTTCTGTAAAAGGCATTATATTGGAATAAGTTACATACCAACGTGTGCCTTATAAAATGTGTTAGTATTGAAAGTCACATTTTTGGTGTGGCGTCATCAGGTGTTAAGTTGCGGTAATTAAAAGCTTATTACTCTAAAAATCTCCTGAACCACATGTCATAAAGTCCCTATGTTTGCGTTGTATTGAACCTAACAAGGCTTGAGACTTTTTGTTCTTAATAAAGACCTCACTTTGACCTTTACTTCTGGTTCAAACAGGAAGCTCAAAACTAAACAAATTCACAACTCCGGAGCTACATGTAATAAAGCCGTAATGTTCGTGTTGTAGTGTAGCTTACAACAGTAAACTCGAAACATTTTGTTCAGTCCAAACAGGAAGTTTAAATTATAAAATTCAAATTTTCTGAATCATTTATTGATGAATATATCGTAAGATTCTATGCGGTCTTTTTTCTCAAAAATAGCAAATTTTTTTAACTGAAACTTTCACTTGTGACTTTTGACACAATCAAACCAACAAGTCTCCCTTAAAGCAAAAAAATCCACTAAATTTGGCAGGTTATGCTACACTCTGAAAGTACGATACAATTTTATAGTTAAAACAAAACAACAGCAGTATTTTACCATTAGGTCAAAAGTACGACTAGTTTCAACAATTATTCAGAAAGTCTATAGTAATTGAATAGCAGGTCCTACTCTGGTACAACTAGTTAAAAAAAAAATATATATATTTTGTTTGTTGTCTACATCACAGTTTAAGCTGCATGAAGCAGAGTCATTGGTTTTGTTGCACCCGAAAGCACGATGGAGTTAAACAAACAGGGTCTCTAGTACTTGATATTTCACTCACAGATGTTTCATTCTATCTGTGTGTAAAGATTTGCTTCATAGATGAAATGACTTAAAGTTGGGGAAGCAGTTTCACCACAAATATACTAACTCTAAAAATTCATAAATTTATGTGAAACACAAATACATGTACATCGTACAAAGTACATTGCAGTCTCCCAAGTGACTCTTCTTGGACAAAAATGTTTGTTTCAAAGTAAAACTAAGGTGTTTGTAGGTTGGGTTGTTTAACCCTATCCCCCATCAGGGTCCCTCTACTCTACTACCCTGCCATTTACAACAGAATGCAACAAATGCAACAAGGAATTTTTTTGCATTGTGTAGGCATGTTGTTTGTATTAGGATTGAGCAAGGGTGTTTGCCCTGCCAAATGCAACAATCCAAGTCATTCCTCCTGTGGTGTGTGGCATTTTTTGGGGGGCCCGGTATACTGGCATGCACCACTTTGTGTCTTACTGCCAAATAATTGACTGCCAAATACAACAAAATGCAACACCAATAAGAAGTCACTCAACTGCTAAATGCAACAAATTCAGTCAAAGAATGACATCTCAGTTGACTTTAATGCACTTTTGGTTTGAATCGTAAACCTTTGTAACCAGTTCCATTGAGAGGCTCAGTTTGACAAATCCCAACGAATTCACTTGTTAGAAATGGTGGACGCACAAGCCAAGTGTGTGATGTGAGGTATGATACAAGTACACTAGTTAAATCCATTTTTTTTCAAACTTTTTTTTCAACCAATTTTGAAAGATTCTCCACGTTAGAACTTACAATTTGCAATATAATTTACAATTCGTTCAAGGTTTTGGTTAGATCATAGACCACTTGACCATGTTGAGGTAAATGAAGCTTTTATAAGTAGCACAATGTTACTCTTCGATTTTTAGTGTTTGTCTATAACTTGTGACTTACAGTAAAATTCTCCCAAATAGGAAGGCAAGATCACACTTTAACAAGTTAGCAATGGTAATTAACAAGTTGAATCCTAGTTTACTTTACTTACCAAAACAGTTAATACCGGTCCAGTATTTGTCGCATGAACAAGTGCAGCTTTCTTCATCTAGAGTCCCTCCATTCAGACATATAAGACCACAACCTGCGGAACCAAACAAGTAGAAAATTAATATTAAGAGTCAAAACAGACAAGTCCATACTGTTGATAAGTTACCAATGGTATCATTAATTCGATGAAACTTAATACGCCTCTTAAATACTGAGGCAAATGTGGCAGGTCAGTGGATGACATCTGCTCTTAGTGCCTAGGAACTCAACAGTTCTTTTATGAAATCTTTTAGTTCTTTTTCAATTTGGTAAAAAATATTTATAAACAAGAAAATGAATAAAGTTACCAGGAGTAGGAATGGAAGTAAGAGGATCGGCGCTGAATTCTGTAGTTAAAAGAGCAGTGCTGGATTCTGGAGTTGCAGGAGCAGTGCTCGATTCTGTAGTTGGAGGAGCACTGCTGGATTCTGTAGTTGTAGGAGCAATGTTGGATTCTGTAGTGGGAGGAGCAGTGCTGGATTCTGTAGTTGGAGGAGCAGTGCTGGATTCTAAAGTTGCAGTAGCAGTGCTGGATTTTGTAGTTGGAGAAGTAGTGCTGGATACTGTAGTTGTAGGAGCAGTGCTGAATTCTGTTATTTGAGGAGCAGTTGTGAGTTCGGTAATTGTAGGAGCAGTGCTGGATTCTGTAGTTGAAGGAGCACTGCTGGATACTGTAGTTGTAGGAGCAGTGCTGGATTCTGTAGTTGTAGGAGCAGTGCTGGATTCTATAGTTGTAGGAGCAGTGCTGGAT
>JAUELU010086456.1:0-15502 GCA_032357145.1 Evasterias troschelii
AATTGTATTCCGTCATTGTTTTCCATATGAATAATAAATTTCTAGTTATTAGATGAAGGATATAAAGTGTTCAAGTAGAAACATGTTACAACTGTATTTCTGATATAATGAATGCATAAAGTGGCCTCAAATATCATCTCTGAAAGTTCACTTCAATTTGAAAACTCTACATTAACAAAATGTGGAGAAAGAAAGAAAAAGTTGAGCAATAACCAGTGCTTGTTGTGTCACTATAGTTTAAAACCCTCGTCAAGTCTGCTTGCAAAGGGGGTGATAATTATTGCACAAAAGACACCTTTAAGCAAACAATTATTTACACTGGACTTTCCTTTCCTTTCCAACAGGTGAATCTGTCGGTGATGTAAGACAAGATTTCAAGGTGTTCACCCTTCATGTGTCATTTCAATCCATGAAACTTGGTAACCCTCTGCTAGAGACACCTCCATGTAGTCAATGTCAACGGTACTGCAGCTTCCATGCTACATTTCCACTAAGTTTGATGACAACTCAAGATTCCAAGGTGCCACCCTTGTGTAACTTGAATCAATGAAAGTTGGTCACCTTCTGCTTGAGACGAGTCCATGTAGTCGATGTCAACCTTACTGCAGCTTCCATGCTACAGAACTGCTGTGTTTACTTTCGAACAGAAACACCTTGATGACATGCAAGCAACATTATAAAATCATCTCAGTCTGTGGTAGAGAACTATTGATGTCACCCTTCATGTGTACCTTTAGCTCATGAAACTTGGTCACCATCTGCTTGAGACACCTCCATGTAGATGAAGCCAACCATATTGCAGCTTTCTACAATATGGCCACTGTGTTTACTCTCATACAGAAACGCCATCTTGACGGCCAAGCAAACTCATAGAATCATCTCAGTCTGTGGTAGAGAACTATTGATATCATGCAGACCTGATAAGATGAAAACATGGAACAATAATGACCCATGATGCCAGCATGGTAAGATTGCAAACTCTAAAAAGTTCAAAAATATCTGCATATGTTCTACTATATAGTTAAGCTATAGAAATGGGAAATCATTCACTTTTCAATATTTATTTAATGTTTTTCTTCAAAAGTAAACAACATTAGAAGAGTGTTCCTATCTAGCCCATCAATAACTTTGTTAAGATTGTGCATGGCATATTTTCAAGTCCAGTAAATAACCTACATCATCACAGCAATTGCCGTTGGTGCCCTGTTCAATTTCCTTGATGTAAATAACACAAATTTGTTTAGTAATACTCAAAACCTACATTAAGGAAGTGTGTTTTTTTCCGTATGAATAATAAATTTCCAGTTACAAGATGGAGGCTAAAAGGTGTTCAAGGTAGAAGAAAAGGTTACAACTGTATTTCTAATATAATGAATGTATAAGTGGCCTGGAATTTCATCTTACTCTGAAAGGTCACTTCCATTAGAAAACTGTACATTAACTAAACATGGAGCTAGACAAATACATTTGTTTTGCATAAAAGTATTTATGAGCAATAACTGAATGTTCAGTGATTGTTAAGTCACAAGTTTAAAACCTTCATCAAGTCTGTTTGTAAAGAGGGTGATAATTTTGTGGCCTTAACCCACTGCAAATTGTTGCACCAAAGACACCTTCTTTAAGCAAACATTTATTTACACTGGACCTGCATGCCTTTCCTTTCTAACAGATGAAACTATATCAGTGATGACAAGACAAGATCTCAAGGTGTTTACCCTTCATGTGTCAATCAATCTGTGAAACATCACCTCCAGCTTGAGACACCTTCATGTAGTTGATGTCAACCTTAATGCAACTTCCGACCACATGCATACAGAAACACCTTAATTACATCCAAGCAAACTCAAACTCATCCCACTTTGTGGTAGAGAATCATTGATGTCACTACAAACCTGATGAACAGAGAACACCTGGAACAATGAGGACCTATGGTGCTATCATGGTATGGTTACAAGCACTAACAATTCTGTGAAATATCTGCATGTTTTTCATTTTAGTTAAGCCCAGAAAAGAAAAAAAAATTCATATCATGGTTTTGATTTTATTCTTCAAAGGCGTAAGGAAATACAGGCACAACAATGCCTTTAAAAGTTGTGGTCAGAGCTGCCAACTTACACTGATTCTTCAGAGTTCCCTGAAAACTAAACCAATCTTTACATACTCTGATGAACAAATTTTGAAATCTTCCCGATAATGGAAAATGTTTCCCACTTATGATTGTTGTACAACATCTTCCTGATTGCAAGATTGAAATGTTGGCAGCTCTGTTGTGTGTTTACCAGACCTCAAGGTAACGGACAACACTGAAAGCAAACTGCTGTCAGTGCCATGCCTTTTTTAAACTGCCCATGTTCTGTGGTGTTCAAACTTTGTCAGTTGTAGCTTTCCATTTTTGGCAACCTGGTAAATCTGTAAACTATTTAAAATGTAACAACCCTGAAAGTCATTTTTAGATCAAATTTCTGGACACTATACTGTAAGCATCTCTTCATTTTTTTTTTACCACCACCCCCTTGTGCTGTAGTGAGCTGTGTTAGTTCATAAAAAATTAAAATGTAATGTGAATTTACTAATCTGTGACATAAACACAATACAAAGTTGGCCTCAAAGGCAGTGGGCATTAAACATCCAATATTATGGGGCAGCATCAGTTAATTTTTCCAACATTGTTTTGTATTAAACCAGAAACATATAGAAAACACTGCAACATTTTGGCCTTTATCATAGTACTCAACATCTACACAACTGCACTATTGCAGGAGTGTTTATTCTGCATCTTTTTCTGTAGAATATTAAACTTACAGTTATCAAATAAAGGCTGTAAAGTGCTTTTAAAGTTAAAAGAAAGGTTACAACTGTTTTTCTAACAATTTATACATAACATGCCTTAAATTTCATCTGTGAATGGACACTCCCATTTGATAATATTGAAGTGTACTGAAATATTTTGAATGGCTTTCAAAGCCAAAACCAGGTGCAGCAGGTAAATGATCCTGTGGGCTCGGTATAATTAAATTCCTGTCTTCTTGTAAATAAACTTTTCATTGCTTTTGCTTTTCCACAACAGATACGTGTACAGCCATCTGTAACAAAAATGGAATCCTGAGATGGTCCTCACAGTGTCACGTCATAAACTCAGGAGCTTGGTCATCCTTCCCTACTAGAGAATTAATCCTTCGTTGATGACATCCTAATCCTGGCATCTACTGAATGTATTTGCTTACCTTTCAAACTGAGAGAAGCAAACCTACAGGGTCCACCCATCCTCTTCTAAAACTTTCTGATTGACTGCACCTCACATTGATCCACAATACAATCAAGGTAAGAAAATGTTTTGAATCTCTTATGCTTGTACAAAGGACAGACCATGTCCCCAACCTCAATTCTCTCTAAAGTACAAGATTACATAGAAACTCTTGATTCAAATTGTTGCTGTCCAGACCAACCTACGCAATATTGAGCTCATACAGAATTATATTTGTCCAAACTGTGAATGGACGTGATTGCCTAAGACAGTCAAGTTTTTCAAATTTGAAGTTCCATATGATACAAAATGTCAGTGAAAAATGTTTGTACATTTCACAGAAACCAAGAAATTAAAATTAATAGCTATGCACCTATAGCTAATCAGCAATTTGGCACATGCAGTTTACATTTGTATTATCAGTCTATTTTGTTTTTTAAAATGTTTTATGTTGAGCAAAGATGTGTTTTGACTTTTTGTCACAAGAAAGAAACAGCTTCAACATTGTACTTGTATATACACTAGAGCTTTGATGAATAAATACTTGATGAGAAGTTGATGCTTATCTCTGTGTTAAAGTCAAAAACTGCTACATACATGTAACTGTCTATTTACTAATTATGGAGCTTGTAAAATGCACTCAATGTTTTGCAAAGTAGTTTCAACAAGCATTTAATCGAATAACCACTGTCCTTGTGGCAATAGTTCACATTTTCTTTAATTCTCAAAAAAAAGTGGGTGATAATTTGACTCTGGTCTTAGAACAGACACTGAGCACCAAAAGCTTGTGTTTCTGCAGGTTCTAAACATGTTCTGCCTTTTGCTTCCCATCAGATGGAACTCGGTGATGACAATTCAAGATTCCAAGGTGCCACCCTTGTGTAACTTGAATCTATGAAAGTTGGTCACCTTCTGCTCGAGACGAGTCCATGTAGTCGATGTCAACCTTCCTGCAGCTTCCATGCTACAGAACTGCTGTGTTTACTTTCGAACAGAAACACCTTGAGGATATCCAAACAAACTTATAGAATCATCTCAGTTTGTGGTAGAGAACTATTGATGTCACTTATACAGACCTTAACGACCTAGATGAAAAACAGATGATAGCTGAAAAACCTGAGGGTTCAAGACCTGAACTGATTCTCAAATGATCATGATGTGTTCTGTCTGATAAACATACGAATTTGCAATGAAGTTTTAAAACAAACAATTTTTAAGGTCATTAAGTTATTGAGAACCTCATACAAATCTGATCATCATGTTGGCATGAGATAGATAGCCTTGGGGCCAAACTACGTTCTCATTTTTCCCCAAAGAGGGTTTTCGAGTTTACGTAACCGGCTACTATCACGATCAGATTTCTTCTCAGTAACAATTTCTCCTCAAAAGAGAAATTACCTCTGTGATCAAAAATTGTATAAAAAAACTCAAGCAGCTCAGTGCAGTCTTTGTTGGACACATATTCAAAAGTTTTAAAAGTAATTGTATATCAATACAAAGACCAAAATTATGCTGAGCACAAAATCATTCCTGAAACTTCCATACAGAATACCACTCAGTTCAAACATTGAAAACCCAAGAGCAGTCTGGTGCTGGCCCTCCAGGACAGAACACCAGGAACAACAGGAAAGGACCTGTGATACAACCAAGGTAAGATTGCAGGTGCTGACCTTTATATCTATACATTTTTCCATTGGTATTATTAGTTCACCCAACAAATGAGAAAACTATTCATGTTTCAATGTTTTCATAATTTTATTCATTTGGATTTTAGTTGAATCTTAAAAAGTAGATGTAACTACAAGAATGCATGTTTCTTGTTCAACCAGCAACTACTTTAAAAGTGAAGCATTGTGTATATTCCCAGCCTGGAAATATGTTCCTCTCGTAAGATAACAATAACCACTTTATGTCAGATGATGTCTGAACATGAAATTTCTTTTTGACAAACTTATGCTGGATGTTTTTAACGCTCTAAACAACTCCATTCTTTGTTGACATGTAGATTACGTCATTTTTATCCACCTGGGGTGGATTTTACAAAACTCTTCCTAACTTAGGACTAGTCCTAGGCAATGCTAAGAGATAGGACCAAGCATTGCCTAGGACTAGTCCTAAGTTAGGAAGAGTTTTGTGAAATCGACCCCTGGACTTTCTATATTGTGTAGCGTGTCAGGCAGGCACGTATACCTTGATTTGCTATGTTTTGCCTGTACAAAGTGCCACTACCAGATGTGGAAAACTTGCCTTGTAAATTTCTTTTTCAGGGTTACTGTGTAAACCCCTCCCCCCTACCCCGTTCCAGACTTTTGTCTCACTTTTATACAAAATGTGGCGTACAATAATGGAAAAGCCGCCATCATTATAATCTGCTCAGTTGGAGCTTAAAAGTCTGAGCGCTCTGAGATTTCTGCAAACCTTTGCAGATTTTTGTTGGTAGCTCTCTGCAAATCACAATGAGTGCTCAATTGTCTCATATGACGACATCAAATCCTTACACTAATTATGAGCATCATTGTTTTCTTGTTGTCAAGTCAATGTCTCATTGTGGCAATGATATTTTAAAAGGAAAATGATAACTCATGAAGCTCAAAAATATTCTGACAAACAATACCGCCGTTCTATTTAAATACAGATGTAAAGTCGTTAAAATAAAAGGTTACAACTGGTTTTTTCTGATATAATGAATGCATAACAGGCCTGGAATTTCATCTATGAAAGAGCACTCTCATTGTAATATGTACATGTACTAAATATTTTGAGCTCACAAATTAAGCATGCAGTGTCTGTTGTGTTACTTGTGTACAACTTGATCAAGTATCTTTGAAAAGTGGATGATCATTTTGTGGCCTAACAGCTCTGAGTTATTGCACAATCCTACAGGTGTATTTAATCTTGTCCTGCCTGTCCTTTCACACCAGATAAAATCATCAGTGACAACACAAGATCCCAAAGCTTCTTCTTGAAACTTGGTCACCCTCTGCTTGAGACACCTCCACGTTGTTGATGTCAACCATACTGCAGTTTTCCGCTACATGACCACCGTGTTTACTCTCAGACAGAAACGCCTTCATAACAATCAAGCAAACTCATAGAATCATCCCAGTCTGTGGTTGAGAACCACTGATGTCAATACAGACCCCAGGAACAATAATGATGGAACCATGGTGCAAGCAGGTAAGATATGTGACACTCTTAAATTTACCTTTATTTCTATGTGTTCAATATTCGAAATGGGAAAGTCATTGACTTTTTAATCATGGTTTTGTATTCATTTTTCAAAAGTAGGTCAGTGTACAAGAATGTTCCTATATCTAACCCAGCATTGATTTTGGCCTGAAAATAACCTATAGGATTCCATCAATCCCATCCGTGCCCTGTTCCATTTCCCGGATGTAGGCATTATATACCCCCAACAGATTGTGTAGATTCCATCATTGTTTTCCATATGAATAATAAATTTCCAGTTATTAGATGAAGGCTATAAAGCGTTCAAGGTAGAAAAAAGGTTACAACTGTATTTCTTATGTAATGAATGCATAAAGCGGCCTGCAATTTAATCTCTGAAAGGTCACTTCCATTTGAAAATTGTACATTAACTAAATATTTAAAAAATATTAAAACCTTCATCAAGTCTATTTGCAAAGTGGGTGATAATTTTGTGGCTTGACAAAAACAAAGTTATTGCACCAAAGCACCTCCTTTAAAGGCCCTGTACACTATCGGAAAGATCAAAAAACACAAATGTTCACAGATTCACACCCAACTTACATGATTTAAAGTAAGTAATGGTAGAAAGGGTTCCTTAAAATATTTCTGCCTAAAATGGTATCGTTTCTGAGAAATGAGTAAAACAATAGTGTTTATCGCGCGCGATAATAAACTTGATGTTTGAAAAACAGAAAACACAGAAGGTCTCCTTTCACTATTTTCTCGTAACCTCGATGACCAATTGAACTCAAATTTTCACAGGTTTGTTATTTCATGTATGTGGTTGATTACACGAAAAATTAACACTGTCTGTGATTTCTTTGTCAGCTCTGCCAATCCTGTATAATACCTTATAAGCATACAATTATTTACTCAGATCCTGCCTCTCCTTTCCAACAGATTAAACTATCAGTGATGACAGCACAATCTGTGAAACTTGGTCTCCCTTTGCTTGAGACACCTCAATGTAGTTGATGTCAACCCTACTGCAGCTTTTCGCTAAACATGACCACCGTGTTTACTCTGAAACAGAAATGCCTTCATGACAGCCAAGCAAGCTCATAGAATCATCTAAGTCTGTGGTAGAGAACACCAGGATCAACAAGAATATTTGGTGCACACAAGGTATGGTTACAAAATGTCTTTTTAAAATCTGCTTGTTTTTATGCCCGCCGGCGAAGCAAGCCGAAGGGGCATATAGTATTTGCCTTGTTTTATTTAAGTTAAGCCAAGAAATAGAAAAATCATTCATGTTTCAATTATGGGTTTATTTTTATTCTTCAATAGTAAAATAATTTACATAAATACTCGATTTAAATCCAGCAATACCTTTAAAAGTTGTTTGTCATCACAAGTCCAGTTAAATTGTCAATATAATCACTCTTTTTAAACAGCTACTTGAGCAAACAAATGTTTCTACAGGCAGGAATGATATTTAAATTTGTTTGTGATGTTTTTAGTTTATCATTTAAATTATTAACATTTGTACACTTCAGAATTTTTCGTAAATATCAATCAACAAAAATTGCAAGGAATCTAAAGTATAAACATAGAACAAATTTGAAACAAACAAATAAACAGTGTTTGTTGCATCACTAGTTTAAAACTTTTTTCAAGTCTGTTTGCAAAGTGGGTGACAATTTTGTGGCCTAACAGACACCAAATCATTGCACCAAAGACACCTCCTGTCAGCATAACTTTCTTAATCCTTTCTCACAGCTGAAACTATTAGTGATGAAACTTCAAAACTTCAAGACACCTCAATGTAGTCGATGTCGGCCTTGCTGCAGCTTCCACCACATGACCATTGCGTTTACTTTCAATCAAAAACACCTTGATGACATCCAAGCAGACCCATAGAATCATCTTTTTCTTTGGTTGAGAACCATTGATGGAACTACAGACCTTTAGAGCAAAACACCAGGAACAACAAGAACCTATGGTGCAAACAAGGTATGGTTACAGACACAAAAAATGCCCTTTAAAAATCTGCAGTCTCCTGATGATGACTAGACCAAGCTGGTCGAAACGTTGAGACCTATTTAGAACTCACTCCACGGCAGTGTGGTTAATAACGAGAAGTCCCCGTGATCCACAAAGCAAAAGTAGTAGTCTAGGCTGATTTCCTACCTCCTGCCCAGGTAGTAGTTAATAAGCAAGACAGTTCTTTTCAGAACTGAGAAGTTTTCTGAATTCCGAATAATCTAATCAGCGGCAGTAGAATAAGAAGCAAGACAGATCTCAAGGAACAAAATCTACCTAGCAAGTGAATTTACACATGGTGTTACCGCAAACCAAATATACAAAAATCTGCATGTTTTATAAGTTAAGCCAAGAAATGGGAAAATCATTTATGTTTCAATTAAGGGCTTTTCTTGGATATTTCTTAAGCAAACTAATTTACATAAATACTCATTTTTAAGTCCAAGAAAATGTTCAATAATCAGTCTTTAAACAACTACTTGAGCAAAACATTTGTTAACAAGAATGATATTTAAATTTGCTTGTATTGTTTTTGTTTATTATTTAATTGTAATTTTGATGTTCTTTGCACTTCTGAATTTTTCGTAAATATCAATCAACAAACGTGCAAGGAATTTATGTAGGAACATGCAATAAAGACACCTCCTGTAAGCATACAAAATTTTATTCTGGTCCTGCCTTTCCTTTCTAACAGATGAAATTTTCAGTGATGACGGCACAAGACTTGAAGATGTTTACCCTTCATGTGTAGCTTCTCAGCTAGTCGATGTAAGCCTTGCTGCATTTTCCACCACATGACCATTGTGTATACTTCAATCAGAAACATCTTTATGACATCTAAGTAGAGAACCATTGAAGTCACTTCAGACCTGATGAGCAGAGAACACCAGGAACATTAAGAACCTATGGTGCAAACAAGGTATGGTTACAGACACAAAAATTGTTTTTTATTTAAGTTAAGCCAAGAAATGGGACAATCATTCAAGTTTCAATTAAGGGCGTTAATTTTTATTTTTCTAAAGTAAACTATTCACAAATACTCGTTCTTAATCCAGCAATGCCTTTAGTTGTTTGTACTCACAGGTCCAAGAACATTTTCAATATTAAACTGCTACTTTAGCAAAAAAAAATGTTTAAACAGGAGTGATATTTAAGTCTATTACAGAAAATACTTCACCTCCTATACCTACAAATGTATGCACAAGCAACTCCGCTAAACAGAAAACAAAGCACCTCCCCTCGCACTGCATGCCCCGAGTGTCAAATGAAGTTCGACCTTTTTACAGCGCGCCATAGTATTAGGTCGTCTTTCTCTCGACTCTCAGAACACTATAGTGCAAGCAGCTCGGTCCAGATTCCAGACACCTCTGCAATCACCTCAGTATCATCTAAAGCAAAGAAAAATCTTACAGGAAAGTGAAATGTAGATCCTGTGATGGTCTTCCGTCATCCTTAGAATTGGATGTCATTCTCAAGCCAGAGATATTGTGTGTTTTCACCAGGGAAACACTTGCGAAGTTTGCTCAACCTGGTCTGCCGAGGAGTGGAACATTTTTACAGCATGTCAGGATGGTCTGGCATGTAAGACACCTACTCAGAGTGAAATTCTCCAGGATTCATCCAAGAATGTTCAAGATACAACCTCCGCTTCAAACCAAACAATTTTTTTTATTGCCCCCCCCCCACCCCGAAGTCAACGTTAAGATGGTTAACAGTGATGCTTCGAAAAATGTGCTACCCCCTAGCCCTGAATATGATCGTCCGATTCCTGCCTCGTCAGAACAACCAAGCCTTCCCGGGTATCCGGAAGAGTTCTGGGCTTACCCCAACATCCCGTTGGCTTCAGGCCTCTTCATGGTCAATTTTCCCTGACGGTGCTTAAAAAAATGTGCTTACCCCTAGCCACAAGTATGATTGTCTAATCCCGCCTTGTTGGACCAACCAAGCCTTCACTGGTATACGGAAGAGTTCTGGGCTTACCCCCAACGTCCTGCCGGTTTCCAGGCTTCTCCCTGGTCATTTTTCTCTGACGATCCTCGCCAATATGAGTCAGCTCACCCTATGGGTCCTTACACCAGCTTTTTGCCTCCCAGTGGACATTCACCAGTTACTATTTTCAGGAACGGCCACCAGATATCAAAAGTTTTTCTCACTCTGTTCTTTCCCCCGATACCAAACACGCGGATCTACACTACCAAGGTGACGACGAGGACCGCTCTGAGTTCCACCGTCTATGTACTTGGACGAATTGTTTACTCTGTCTTACTCGGACAATCTCGAAAGTTAATCAAGGACCATTGAGCTTACACAGGAACTGGGGTTTATCATCATCATAGAGAATTCTTCGCAAGTTCCATCCCAAAACTCTGTATAATCCTAGGAGCATCCCTCAACACGACGGTCGGGAAAGCCTCCCCCACTTTGGAATGCTACCTTGCCCTGAAAGAATTTATTCAAACCTTCCTAACCTCTTCAACGCTCCCAGCCAGGGCCTGGCTTTGTCTCTTGAGGTTCATGCATGGCCAGTCTTGTAGGCTTGGTACCATGGTGCAGAATGCATGTGCACCCTCTTCAGCTTCATCTGCTTTTTCACTATCAACCCTGTTGGGACATAATTACCAAGCCAGCTTCAGTCAGCCCCCTCAATCGATCCCATCCCAAATGGTGGCTTCAAAATAAAAAAAATGTTTTGCGGCACAACCCACTCCATCAGCAACTTTGAAAACAGGTGCCTCACAGTCAGGTTGGGGTGCTCACCCAGACAATCTTTCGGTGGAGGGAACTTGGTCATCCAAAGAAAAACTACTTCACATCGACCTGCTAGAACTTCTAGCAGTTCAAAAGGCTCTTAAGCAAATGACAAGCAGAGTCATAAACCATAAATTCCTTGTTAAGTCAGACAATCCCAGAGTAGTTTCCGACATAAATCGGCAATGGGGTACCCACTCACCTTCCCTTTGAATGCATAAATGGAAACTCCTCAACTGTTGCATTCCCCGTCGGATCTTACTACAAGCACTCCACCTGTCTAGGAAAGAGAATGCCATCGCCGATTCTACACTCCCGGTGTTTGGCAGTGCCAACAGAGTAGTCCCTTCAAGGCCCCACCATCCACAACAAGTTTTCAATATTCTGGACACACCTCACATAGACCTCTTTGCGTCCCATCTCAACCACCAACTTCCAACCTTTTGCACCCGGCATGTTCATCTTTTAGCTTGGGCAATAGACTCTCTGAGCTTCAGCTGGTCAGACCTATTGGGATATGCCATTCCCCCATTTTTCCTGCTGCCTCGAGTTTTACAAAAGATCAAGCTAGAGAGTTGCAAGATATTATTGGTTGTCCCTCTCTGGCCAAGACAAGTATGGTTTCCTCAGCTTCTAATCTGACCACTTATTGTTTTACGGAAGCGTCCGGCCCTGTTGCTACAACCAGTCTCAAAGATCCTACACCCGGATCTGGACAGTCTCCATCTTTGTGACTAGATGCTGTCAAATCTTACTTCCGAACAGCTGGCCTTTCGGAGGACACTCCTACCTCAGTCAACCAGAAGAACATATGACAATCAATTACAATGTTACATCAAATGGTGCAACAAGAAAGGCTTCAGTCCCATTTCTGCATCACTAACAGAGATTGGGGATTTTCTCCTTCATCTGTGTAATTCAGGTGTCCATATTGCTACCATGCGTAGCTACAGATCTGCCATTGGCATTATACATAGAGGTTTCGACAATAGCTTTAACCTTTCAAAAAACACTGCCATATCACACCTACTGTAGGGCATGTTCGTAGACAGACCACCCACTGAAACCCTCACCCCTTCCTGGGACTTTGGCAGTGTCCTTCAACTGACCAAGTTTCGTTTTGCTGACGGTCAAAACAGTCTTTCTGCTAGCGGCCTCCACAGCCTGGCGAAGAAGTAAACTTCTGTCCATAGATTTAGGCCATATGCGCTGGGGAACCAGGGTGGTGTTTGTCTAATTCCACAAATTGGCTGACTGACTAAGAACCAATCCCCAAATTGTTCACCTCGGGATATCTTTGTCCACCTCGGGATATCTTTGTCCCAAGTCTAATGTCCTTGTTAACTACCCGGGAGGATAAGTTATGATGCCCTCTCTGCGTTCTACATTGATCGGAAAAAAGGGTTGCGTGTGATATAACACAGCTTTTCATCACAAAAGTTCAGCCATACCGTGCAGCTTCTGTAACAACTATTGCTTGGTGGATTGTTGAGGCCATAAGTTTAACATTAGCAACAACACTTGAACCTACTCCCACTCAGCCACTTGGGTCAATGCTTGGTCCTCCAAGTCAACCATACAAAAATCTACCAGCCTCAGCCTTACCAGGCAAGCCGCTAGCAACGTGAAAGGCATCTCTCTTGGCTATACTCACTCTACCTAGTTTGGATAAACTGTTAATGACACGAAAATGGTCTCGGGTTCACCTTCAGCCGCCACAGATGCGAATAGCATAGACCCACTCTGCAAGCCTCGTATATGTCAAATTAAATGCAGGTCCTTGCTCCTGAGCATAACAGACTCAGAACCAAGTTCCAAAGGCAAACCAGGTTCCAATCCGAGCTCACAAACAAGGAGCATGACTGCTCATTAGCTCTTCAAGAGGGAGTGGCTATTTAGAGATCATGCAGTGAGCATGCCGGAAAAACACCTCAACATTCACATATTGCTACCTGCAAGATGTGCTGCAGTCAGACAGCCGCATGGGCAGACAAGTCTTTCATTTGGCAGTACAGTCAACAGCCTGGAGACACAATGAGGCTGCAGACTTGTCCTCTTAAGAGCACCTGTTTTTCACTTGTTTCAGGCAGAATTTAGTTAAGACTTTTGCTCTGGGCCAAACACTGCATGTCCTCTTCCCTCCCTATCTTGCGTTTCTACGGTGCTACTCTGCTTTGTTTTTGTTCAGCGTGTTGCTTTCGCATGCGAAATGTAAAAACATTTGTAGGGAACGGAAGTGAGTACATTCCTACTAGAATAAAAAAATCGTGCGAATTTAGGAATAAGTTTTTGGTAATGTTTTTGTTTATCATTTAAATGTAATTTTGATATTTGTACACTTCTTAAATGTTCGTAAAAATATCAATAACAAAATATGCAAGGATTTTAGAACAAACTTAAAATAAAAAACAACCAGTGTTTGTTGCATCACTAGTTTAAAACCTTCTTCAAGTCTGTTTGCAAAGTGGATGACAATTGTGTGGCCTAACAGAAACCAAGTTATTGCACCAAAGACACCTCCTGCAAGCATACACTTATTTACTCAGATCCTGCCTTTCCTTTCCAATAGATTAAACTATCGGTGATGACAGCACAAGATGTTAACTCTTCATGTGTCACTTCAATTTGTGAAACTTTGTCATCCTCAGCTTGAGACTCCTCCATGTAATTGATGTCAGCCTTACTGCAGCTTTCCACCTCATGAACATTACTTCCGATTAGCAACACCTTGATGACATCCAATCAAACTCATCGAATCATCTCAGTCTGTGGTTGAGAACCATTAATGTCACTACAAATCTTATGAGTGGAACACCAGGACACGAAGGACCAATGGTGCAATCAAGGTATGGTTTAAAAATATGCCTTTAAAAATATGCATGATTTGTATGATTTAAAAGTTGTTTGTCCTCACAAGACAGAAAAATTTCAATACTCAGTCATTAAACAGTTACTTGAGCAAAACTGTTAATGAGAATGTTATTTAATTTTTTGTTATCATTTAAATGTTATTCTAATACTTGGTCTCAACAACTTTTTCGTAATTATCGATCAAAAACTTAGGCCCCAACCTCAAGGGTTTGAAAAGCTAGAAATACTTCGGCTGTTTCAGCTTGCATCAGAATGGCATTACTTTGACTTCATGTACGGGAGTTTTCTCTTTTATACCTCCATGCTGCAACAAAGTGCCTAAACAAAACAAAGATCCCAAATATGACTTAACATGAGTGGTGATGTAATAGGGGTAACTCTGAAAGCACCAGAGGAGGGTATTCAAAATAATATCTTTTTATACCTCTAATATCTCTTTAATCTCTTCGATCAGAATAACTTTCTGGGAGAATATTTTATGTAGTTTTGTTTTGCATATCAAACACAATGCACATTATGTACTTACACTCTCCTAAGCAAGTAGCAGCTGCCTGCCCTTTCTCTTAACATTAACAATGCCGGAATGCCAAGGATGACAGTGACATAAGTTGCCTCTGAAACAAAGTATAAATTAAATGACCAAATTTAGTACAAATCACAACTAATCATTTGAAAACAGCTTCTCATTTAAATTAAATCTCTTCAGCAATATTATTTCAACTCTGGTTGACTAACATTACAATAACATAAAAATGCACAACTGACACTTCTATATTATTAAAGCCTGGGTCAACTTCCTCCCCGCGGTGCTGCGCGATTCGCCAGTCTTCAGCGCTTGGGTGACATCGTGCCCGCGACGCCGCATGGGGATATGGGGTAGACTTTTGTCCGCCATCTTGGGTCGCCATCTTGGGTTGCCATCTTTCTTAACTGGTGTCCCTGCGGCGTGGCTTCCGGAGTCGGTGTTCTCAAGCCGGGCGCCATTTTTTGACACCTGATCACGTTATTACGCGTCATTGTTACGTCACAATGCAGATGTTATACTTCTTAACTTGGGTCAACTTCCTCCTCCCGCATTGCTTGACTGGTGTCCCGGTGGCGTGCCTTCCGGAGACGCATTCTCGAGCTGGGTGCCATTCTTTGACACCTGAAGACGTTTAAACGCGTCACTGTTATCTTACAATAGCCTACAACCGGTAATACTTCTCTTCCTCCCCGCCTGCGGCGGCGCTGCGCGATCCCAGAAATAAATACATCCACAAAACACAGAAATCGCGGCGTCCTGGTCACGACTTCCTCCCTGCGACGGCGCTGCACGATTCAGAAATACATCAAAAAATAAATACATAAATCAAAAACACAGAATAAACAAAATAAATATTCAGAAACACAGATTTTAAACATTTATATATTGCAGGCCGCCTATACGAGTAAGAACATAACTAA
>JAUELU010086464.1:3347-15497 GCA_032357145.1 Evasterias troschelii
TAACACCTTGTTTAAATTTACATATATTATTGACACAATGTACAACGTGCACATATATACACAGTAGAGGCTGATTAACTATGTAATGAATGGGTGTGAAACTCATTATGCACACAATATGTGTTAAGACCTTGTGCAGCTGACGTCACCCCACCATATGTACTCATCTGGCCATCGCCAGTGCGTATTGGAGTCGTTTGCCACCAGACGAGCCACTGAGTCGAACGGAGTGAAGAAAATTGTCTTGCGTCTGGCCAACTTACGCATTTAGTTAGTGTTAATGTGTCGCACTGGTTCACCCGCAAATAATTTTGGATTCAACAACCACACAGTTCTGTATTCAGCAGAAAAAAAACACCAATTTATAAAATGGTGAATAAGGTGAGCGGGAGTTTTAAAGAGGGGCTACGGTCAAACCAAGTTTTATGATGCTGTCATTTTCAAATGGGATTTTACGAGTAGAAGAAATAGGTTTTTATTTGTTTGGTTTTAAATTTAGTATATTCAGTCTCCAAAAATATGAATAATAGTAATAATACTTGCATGATAGCACTTTATCTATGGGGGTTTTAAAGCGCTCATCGTTTTTTCACCAGGTTTGCAAGTTATGTTTGAATTATGAGAACCAATTTTAAAGCACCCAGTAAGGGTTGACAAGGTGATGCGGGGTAATCTGCAGCAACCATGCCAGGCACACTGGAGTTCTTGTTCTTGGTTTTTTGTACCTTTTACACAAAACACATGATCTAATGGTTTACGTCCCATCTGAAGGTCAAAGCTAATAAGTGTCTTGCTCAAGGACACAAGTGCCTGACAATGAACAAAACTCAAGTTCGGACAACACCAGAGCTAAAGTCTGGTGCACTCGACCGCTCGGCCACCACACTCCAGATGGTGAAACTATGGTGAAAATATTTTGATGTTTTACAAGGTTTTAACAAATATAACAACATGTGAAAATAAAGGTTCTGACATGAAGTTGTAATATCAGATATTTGTTTTTTATTTGCTAGTCACACTGTACAACATCAAGGTAGTGTAATAGTTGAGGCAAAGTAACAAGATATTTGCGAGTAAGATTTGAATAATGTCTGGTGCAGTGAATTGCCAAGTCACAAGTTACCACTAAAATTCAAATTCCTCGGACTATAGAAACAGTTGCTATGTCACATAATTCAGGGCAAGATTTTCCGTAGTTACGTAAGAGACGGCAAACATACACAATCTTGAGTGACTGTGTACGGCACAATGGCACCAGAGTTTGCTCATCTGGAGGTTGCTATACAAAATCTTATCCCGAATCATACAACTGTCTCTATAGTCTCAGGAATTCAAATTTATGCAGTAACTTGTGACTTAGGAAGTCATTGTACCAGACAATTTAACTTACAAATGTTTTTCAAACCCAACCATCAAGTTGTTGGAAATAAATTAAAAGCTTGAAATTCTATCCGGGGTATCAAGTGTGTATTATGAATGGAATAATTTCCATGCTAATGCGGCTTGATGTAAACCGAGATGCCATCTATTTAATATCAAAAAGGCCTTGAACCAAGGGATACATGATACACAATAATTTTTGATTACATAATTATGATTATTTTTCTTTTACAGCAAACAATTGAAAGAGATTGTGAAATTCTGCAAAACTTTAATTTAGAACTACAAGTTTTCCCCCTATTTTAGTTTTGAATTACAAAATATGTTAAAAACCTTCTTAGAAATCTCTTAGATTTTCAAAAATTGAATTGAATTACTAGTGAATTGCATGTATGGGTTCTTAGAAAAATGCATCCAGCAGTAATTCCAATTCCCTAGATTTCATTATAAAACTGAACTGAATAAATGTCATCCCAAAGATTGTAATTTTAGAGACCATAGCGGCTGCAATCGGCCGAAAAGGTTTAACGTCATTTCATTTATTCGAAGGGATCAAATTAAAGATCACGCCCACAACTGGCATTTGTGTCGCCCACATTTTTTGTCGCCCCAGCATACAACAAAAAAAAGAAGAAGAAGAAGAGGAAGAAGAAAACTAACAAAACACTCAAACCTGATCACAAAGGCCTTTTGTTAAATAGCTGTAGTTTCGTCCATGTTCATCCTCCATACCCAAGCTTTAATACTGTGGTTGGAAAGAGAAAGATCAGATTATAAAAAAAAGAAGAAGATGCTATTATGCAATCTCTAAGTTGGAATGGAAAGATCCATAATGCCAAACACCTTTGGAGCGCCATATGGTTGTGTACGAAAAGGTGTTTGAGTGAATCAGTCAATCAATCCAGTTTATGGAGGATTTTATGGACAGTGGTTAGACATCTGCTCTAGAGTGAAATAAGGTTATGGGTCCGAGTCCCACTCGAGTAATATTCCTTTGGGTATTTTCCCACATGACTCAGGAAAGTACAGAGTATACAGTGCTTAACACACATCAGTATAGGCAACACAAGTAATAATTATCCTGATGCCAAACCTATCATCGATTCAAATTTAATAAAAATAAAGTAGAGCAATTACCATCAAGTTATGAAATGTATAATTTCAGTGCAGCATGCACAAATGACATGCTTTCTTGTCAATCGATGAGAATAATTTGTATTGTTGGAAATTGACCCCACCGGTCTTTGGTACCAGAGTGTCTCCAGAGAAATGTAACCTGCACTTTTTTATTTTATTATTATGCCTTACTTTCATTACTTGTACACAGTACATTATTAGCAGACGCCTTCCCTTTGAGAAGTCTGGGAGCATTATTGCCCGCGGCTCTTGTCCCAGTGCATGTATGCAGTGTGTATCTCTCATGTATACCATCTACACTCGTCTTCTGATTATGCATGACATTTAAAGTACCTCAAAATGAAGGATGAAGTGCATTGGGCAAGGACTACATTGTATTATGTGTCACACAACTTGAGAATTACATGTAGTTGTTATTGGTTGGCCTAGTTGAATATTGAGAAAGATACTCAATCTCGACGGTGCTGCGATTCGAATGTAATAAAGACTTTCTCGATTGTATTGTAGGGAACAAAATATTCATTGAAGTTTGATTCCTCAAAGTTGACTAATACCGCATGACACATTCATCCGATGAAAAGATTCATTGAAGTTTCCTTTGAGGCGATTTCAATCGAATGTGATCCTAAAAATGTGCATGCTTTGCATCCTGTCATGCACCATGGATCACCTGACACTGTTTGATATTGTTGTGTAATTTTAAGTGATGGATCGAGGTTTGCATCGCTTTGTTTGCGTAAAATACGAGTACACAGCTATGATTCCATGGGATGGTACATGAACCTAATTTTCTTCACCTTGATCAGTTGGTTCAGAGAAAATTTGGTATTGCGAATTAATTAATCTTTGGGGGAGCTTCATTTATTATTCATTTACATGTGCATGTTTGAGAATGAAATTAATGAGTCTTCTGGAAAGCCAGCCATCCAGGCACTGTGGACTCCTACTTGTAATAAAATAATGAGTCAGTGGTGATGTTTTAATGTTGCAGTTTGAAATCTAGCTCATTTAAAAAAACACAATGCAAATATCTTACAACTTTACTTTTTCATCCCCTGTTGTTGTCATTAATGTAATAATAATAACACAAATTGATAAGCCGCATTTAAACATTGTATCAAAGCGCCTTACACTATTGCTACCCTTGTTCATTGTGCCAATTCCTGAAACCATCTTAACTCCTTTGGAGTATGAAGCACCGACAGCCAAAATGGCGCACAGTTGCTAATCATTCACATCAACAATCTACATGTATACCGTCTTGGGTACCAATTATACTCCTGCATGTTTAGAAGCAGTTTGTCTAACCAAAGAAATAAGTGTCAATACTGGGATTCGAACGCACACTCTGATGAATCAGCCATCAGGACCAACTTTCATGGCTCTGCTTACTGTGGAATTCTACGCTTGTGGCCAATAGAATCACATTGTTACCACATAATCATAAGCACAGAATCTACTGTAAGCAGGACCATGAAGTTGAGCCTGATACTCTAGACCACTCGGTCATGACACACTAAAAGCAAATTGTCATTCAGTTGATTTTGATGTTGATCGATATTTTCTTTTCTTACGGTGTGTTATTTCAGAAAGCGAGGCTTGCCCGAATACGACTGGCAAAGAATGCGAGTGGGAATGCTTTTGTTTCACGCAAAAAAGAGGCAGATAGATTGGCAGAGGTAAGTAAAACTTGCAAATATTAATTAGTGGCCTGACGTTTCGACCCTGGCAGAGTTTTTCTCAAGTAGAACTTAAAATGTTTCATTGTTGTTTACAAATACCTTGTACTCTTCAGATAGTTGGGATGAATTGATGAAAATTATTATCAATTTACTGTTCATTAGACCATAGAGCTAAAAAATACAAGGAGTGTCAATGAGAGACAGATTAAATGTTTAAACTCCCATGCCGCTGCCGATATGTAACTGGCAATTTGAAATAACAATATGATTTTCAGCGATATCTCAAAAATGCTACCACCTTTTGAAATGAAATTTTCACAGGTAAGTTTGATTGTATATGTCTACATTCTCTAGGATTGAAACAATCAAACGATTCCAAAAGACCAAAGGTATACTTTGCCAAGTCCCCACTCTTCTAATAATGACTGAGGTATAGTGCCTGTATTGGGGAGTGCTGCAGCATTTTAATCATTGATATTTTTTCAATTAACGAGATGTTCAACTTCTAGCTCTCTTGTCAGTTACAGAAAATACTCCACCAGATGTCCTTTAAAATTGCATCTCAACCTGTTTGGAAATGTACTCTCTTAAAACAAATTAGTGTTGCCCTGACTTCACACCAGAAAAGCTAACTAGGTAACAATTTAAATTGTTGTTATGCACAGAAACTACACACATTGCTCTTTGTAAATTACAGTACATTTACTTGGCTGGTACACTGGAAGACTGCCAGCATTTGACCCTTATTTTAGCTGTGTATTTGCAGGTACTAGTCCATGCACAAACATGGTCATTACTATACCCTATTTGCAAATCCGTTTTTCTATGCATAAGTCTCACTCCACTTAGTAGAAAATAATTAGAAGCCTAGGGACGTTGGGAGCCATCAGTGCTCATCAACCATGGTGGAAGGAAGTTTTTATTGATGGGTCAGCCACTATTTCTTACCTCTATGCTGATCCTAGCGTGGACGTGATGTATAGTCTACATCACTCTGTAGTACAAATATTTACCATTGCTGTGGAATTATCTAGTCTGGGCTGATTGAATACACTGAGTGGATGGGTGAACATGTGACATCATGCAGTAGTGACTTTAACATTATGTGGTTCTATCTTGTAATAACAATATTATAATGACTAGTTTTTATATAGCACTTTATCTATGGCCGTCTCAAAGCGCTCCTTATTATATTTTTAAAGACAGGATTAACAAAAAAAAGTTGTTTTAAATTATGAGACCCACTTCTGTAGCACCTCGAGCGCCTCAAGATGCTGCGGCCTATTCAGCAGCCACTGCCAGAACACTGGGGCAAATCCCCTTCTCTAAGCATTCAGTGTACTTGTGTACATTTGTTTGAATATTAAAGATAATATAATATGAGCAAAGTCTTGCAAGGACACCCCACTCCACTGTAATACCACTGCCCCACAGGCTGACCAACATTCCACAGTAATTCAACCAAAATACTGTGCCCATCAACCCCTCCTTCAGTCACAACACTGGCAACTTCATTATCCTATAGTGCAATTAAACTGATTTGAAAGTGGCAGCATGAAACAGAATTTATTTTCCACTAACATTTATCTTGTTGGGGCCGTTTTTCTGCACGATGTCTCAGAAACTGCTCAAACTAGTGGCAGTAACACTTTAGCAGTGAACATTTGAGCAAAAGTAACCCAATCAAGATCCGGTTTGGAGCAGTGGGTGTTGGGGAAATTGAAGAGGGTGTGGATGATAAGTAAACCTTCTGTATGTTATAGAAGTAACTCATGCAATAGTGCATAGCTCCTGGCTCCTGGCTCCTGTAAGGGCCAACAATTATACTGCTTTATCAGAAAGCAAATTGAAGTAATGATTTGGTTGATGAGTGACGTGTACTTAAAAATCATCTTCAACTTAACTTTACAAGTCAATCAATTTTTTTGAGTTTGATATTTAATTAGCAGCTTCCCTCACTCAAATTAAGCAGACATTTAAGCAGTTTCTCTGTAACATCTTTACATGGGGGGGGGGGGGGTGGCTGGCCCTGATCATGAATGTATAAGCCCCAACCCTGTCATGTTTCCCTTACATAACCAGAGAGCATTACCCAGGCAACGCCGTGACGTCGGTAAGGTACTGGCCCCTTGGCAGCCGGTGAAATTTAATTAGGGCATTAATTACACATGTACACCACTTCCCGAATGCTGTATTGATCAGGGGGAATTCGGGCTGGATTATGAGACTGCCACTGTAACACCATTAATTTGGAAAATGCGAAGGCACAATTACACGCAATTAAGGGGTTGATAGTAGCTTTTGTTTGGGTGGGGCGTTATTGCCAAGTCTGTCTCGATCTCTCTCTTCAGCTCATTTCCAGCCACACTTGCAAAGATGACAGCATAGTTTGTTTTTACTATGATAACATTTTTAAAAGAAAAAGTCAATTCTAAAACTCTCATGAAAATGAGAGACAGAAACAGAGAAAAAACGCTACCGAACTGTAAAAGGTGAATAAGAAACTTGCAGATTTAGTGACAGTTAACGTCGAACAGAAAATAAAAATGTTTTGATATAAAAAAAAACAAACAAGTGGTTTCCTTTCAAGCTACATTCAAAGCCAATGTTTTTTGGAGACCCTTTTATGACCAAAAAAGCAAAACTGTTTTTTTGAGAAAAAAAAAAAGTATTGAAATGAAAAGTAAATGGTCTCTATCATACAGAATATTTATAGTCATGCAATGTTTTGTATCTGGATGTATTTATTTGTTTATTTATTTTTTTGTTTATTTATTTAATTGGTTATTTACTTTGTAAATCAATTTACACGCGCGTCACGTGATGATCATTTTGCCATACACGCGTGTTGCGTGGTATCGATACGCCGCCTCCACAGACGACACAGAGGGCGGTCCAGCTCAGCATTCTCCGGGTTCTATTTCTATGCATAACATCTAAAAGCGCCATCTAGCGGCAGGTTAAAAATAGACCAAAATACACTTTTAATGGATGTCTGTGGCAAAGTTTTAAGTTGTTTAAAAATTGGTATACAAAATGACCTTCATGCAGACAACATATGTGTGCAGTTTTAGATGGATGTGGTCATCATGTGTCATGTTATCGCCTTAAAGGTTTACTTTTTGAAGCTGTGTATCTACAAAATCACAAATTTGACTGAGTTGAAACTCGGCATGTTGATAGACAGTTATATTGACTACTTTAAGCTAGAATGACGACTTGGTGACGTCATCATATTTTGTTTTACAAATTTTTGAAATTTTGACCAAATATTGCATACATACAAAGGGAGCTATAGTTAAAACAAAATTTGCATCAGACTTGCAAGGTCCTACAAGTATATAATGTGGAGTAACGTTTTCACGACGTCATCAATTTTCATGTTATGTCACCACCAAGGTACAGTGTAGTGTTTTACAAGATCTACTATACGTACAGAACAACTTTGAAAACACAAGGTCTGCTAACTCAGACGTAACTACATCGAACACACTTGTTTTTGTTTCAACAAAAATTTACCTCTAGTTAATTTTAGTATTATTAAAACAATAAGAGGGAGAAAAACAGCAAGTTACAAAACCTAAAGGTTTAAGTCAGCCAAGATCTCAGAAATCGTTATTTAGTCATTTTACTTTTAAAGTACATGTACTGCCACTGATAGGTTTTTTCTTTTCAAAAAGGAAAGCAACATGTATGAGTTTATGATTTATCTTTTGTTATTAAATGTTTGCACAGATTATCCAAGTCCATGCTTCCTCGTCCAATCCACATCTTCTAATCCTAATACGAAGAAGAGTGCTCCAAAAGTCCCTATCTAAACGACATTAAAAATCCCTGGTCTGTTTCCTTGGCCCCCACATGATTCAAACACACATGGGACTCGCGAGTGTCCTTGCACCAGCCTAATGTACACTAAACCTAGAATCTCTTCGCTAATGAAAAGATAACAAATCTTTCACTGACCATAAATGTGATAATTTGACGGATTTAGCTCGGTATTCCCAGGGGAGCTCTTTCCATTTAGCAGGTCCAAGATTAATCTGTTTGACGTCAGTAGCGTGGCAAGATCACATTAAAAAACCCAGCTAGTGTCCACCATCCCTGTAGCTGTGCACAAACAGTCACTTTAAAGGGGACTTTCAACTGTTTCTGTATGTTTTCAATAAAAATTCAAAACAAAATTTAAAACTTCATGTCCCTTGTGTTGTATGGTTCTGCGCATCTCCTGAGATCTGAACGAGAAACAGAACTGGAAAATAAAATGACTCAAGTTTAATTTCGCTTTACATACATGGTAAAAACAAGAACACCTTAAACAGCACAGAATTTCTTCCCTTTTCAGTTTTTATTCCATGGTGCTATAGTAAATAGTAGTTCATTTGTTTCTGTTTTACCCAAAGTTATTTGAACCATCGGATGATGCTGTATGTTGAGGATAGGTGTTTGTACAGATACCCCCAAAGGTTTCATGTGTATTGTTGACACAAACCACTGGTCCAGTAGAACGCCTTTTTTGAGAAGTAAGAGAACAAGGTCAAAGCAAAACTGTCGACTACACCTAGAGCTGTAGTTTGTAATGACTTCTCCCTTGTACTTCAGAGGCTGTTATTCGCTGATGTCTCCACTTAGTGGAGATGGAGAGCGTAACAAGCTCATAGTTCTAGGAGTATGCCCCTTGCAAGATAATAATTAACTTTTAGGAGATTATTCACACTTTATTTGGTTTCAATTCAGTTCAAGTTCACATCTATTTTCATACTTATAATCGAAATACAGGAGGGAAAGATATAAACTATAAAGGAAGACTCTTTTTAGAAAAAAAAATGTTATGCCACGCCCACTTAAGTGACAACACTTCAGAAGTTCATGCATCAATCATATGACATCCACATGAAATGACACATTTAAAAAATGATTTGCAATAAAATAATATCATAAATAAGTAAAGTAGGATAACAAGTAACATTCTTATTCTAGGAAGGTTTGGGATATATGTCCATAAGTCTGTCTCAGCAGTTGTAGTGGTTTTGAAAAGAATTGCAGTTGATGTGCGGAAAACCAACTCAATGTTTCAATCAGTAAGCTCTGAACATTTCCGAATCCTCATGTACATGGTGATACCGCACATAATTTACTTCCAGAGTGTAAAGTTCAAATCCTACTTCTACTGTGTAGAATAATTTGTGTTTTACCCAAATGTTATTTAAAACTTTATGATGCATACATGATGTTTTTTGGTATTCATACTTTGCTAGTGAAACCCCAGCGTGCCGTGACTGAGTAGTCTAGAATCAAGTTCTGATGGTAGAGTCATCCGAGTGTGGGTTTAAATCCCGGTCATGACAATAGTGTCCTTAAGCAAGACATTTTACTATAGTTGCTTCTCATCACCCAGGAGTAAATGGGTAGCTGTGAGGGTAGAAATTGTTGATGTGAATGATTGGCAACCTGTGTGCCATTTGGGCTGCCATTGCTGCATACTCCAAATTAGTTGAGATGGTTTCAGGAATGCTCAACATTCAAATGAACAGGGATAGTAATAGTGTAAAGTACTTGTTTGCATTATGTAAAAGCATCAAATAGATGCCTTTAAAAAAAATCGTATGAAAACAATTACTAAGTAATACTGCGCAACGACTTTTAGTAATTGACTTCACACTCTGCTCTGGTCAAGTGCATTCAAACCTTCTGGTTCACTCTAGCATTTTGTGAATGTTATGAAGCACCAAACACAAAACACGTTACACTCAGCGGTGAGTACAGTTTTACAATCAGACAAACAATCTAATCTGAATAAAAGAAAGGAAAGGTCCCCTCAAGTACTGGATGTGACAAATTGATTGGAGTCAGCTCCTGTCACTCCGGATCCAAGCCGGGATGAAGTCACTGACTTTCAGTTGGTGTCACTGACATCTTTCATGACTCTGTGTAGGTTATCATACAATTCTTCCTCACCGGTCCCCTGGGAGTGGTACTCAATGAGATTCAGCATGCGCAATCAGTCTAGGCTAAGCTCCAAGACTTGGGGGGGGGGGCAGGGCAGACAAAGAGATGTTGCTATGTGAAAATGCTGAATGTTTTCAAGAAAGAATCATATTAAGCATAGTGTATTTCGTAAGGGTCCCCCAGGACGCTGAAATATTCATCTACATACAAAGGCATTACATGAACATAGGATGGTAACCTTAGATGCATCCATGCAGTCCAAACATCCTTGGTAAGTTCTGAATGAGATTTGCTTGAGGAGTGCTGTGCATTGAATACATGTATATTTCATACTTCGGCTGTGTTTTTGCATCACTGTTTTCTCCCAATCTGCTGGAGGAAAAAGAGATACCAACCGACATATCCTGTAAAGTACCGGTACTGACCCTTTTCCAGCTCAATCAACTGTTTACAATTCAACTAAAAATTTTGTTTTTTGAAAACACACAAAAACAAAACCCAATAAAGATGAAGTTCTTACATGGCACTTGCAGTGAGATGTGCACCATATTTGTTTTGAACATTTGACTCCCAGATTAGTTGACAATGGGACAGACAGTTACAGCTACTAGTGGTGTCAGTGTATGGAGTCTTGTACATGGAGTTACTGTTGGTAGTGTTTTTTGTGCTGTGATAGTTGTCAAATTTAATGTATAATGTTTCATTCATCTCGACCTTTGCACATTAGTTGTAGGTCGTCTTTAGCCATAAAGTGAAATGGAAAGAAAGAGAGAAAAATAAAATCCCCACCCAAAATCACCCTAAAATAAAACAAGTGTCTTATATTAGAAAGTATAACATACTGCAGTGAAAATACCCCCCAACGCTTGTGATTTGGTCCAGGGTTCAGCCTTCTCCCCTGTGGTGGATGTGGACTAGTCCAGGTCAGTTACTTGTAGAAATGGACACACATTTTCCTTTGAACTTACTAGGGTTCTTTTATTCAAACTTATGTTAGAGCACATTGAAATATCACCTGTAAGACTACTTTTTTGGTAAAACCCATTCAAGTCTAGTTACTTTTGTTTAGTTACATCATTCACATACAGCATGTTCTAGTTATTAGCAAAGACCAGAAGACTGTTTGTTCAATTATACATCCTTGGTTCTTGGGTTTTTCGGCTGTGGGCAGAGCTGGGTTGAGTTGGCTTTTTGGGTGCGGCCAAGCAGCATCATGTGTGGAGGGCTGAGTTGTGATAGTCATTTTTATAGGTGCACCAAAAACAGAGTGAGTTTTGAATACTTTGGAGAGTTCTTTTCAAGAAATTATTTTAAATTTATAACAGTTATTTTACCTAAATTATAGTTTGTACCAGCCACAAATAGGGACTCTGTACTCTGTTCATTTTCTATACATAAGTACCAGCTGCTGTTATTTTTTAAATATTGCTCATATTAGGGCCTAGGTCTCCACCTAATTTACGTAAATTTGTGTAACTATTGGGAATATTGATTAAATTAACATTTGGCTAGAATTTAAAGCCAGCTAAATCTTGGTTCCTTGTTTTGGTTATGCACTCCCGGCTATGCTACAATGCTTTTATTTGAGGGTCTTTGGTTGCCTTTAAGTTAACTTTATCAGTGACTAGCCAGGGGGACAGGTTAGCTTGTCATTTCACTAGTCGTCAGCCTTTTCACTGTTACTACATCATCTCCATGTAATAGTGATGCTTTTCAACACTGAACTAGCCAGCTGGACCACTTCTTGTAGAGAATATTGACTGTTTCTCAGGTGTTTTAACTAACATTTGACAAGAGGACCACTGTTTAGATAAAGCGCTGATAAACCAAAGAAATTTGTCCTCATTTTTGACATGTGGAAGTAGAGATTTGCCAGGCATGATGGAGTATTACATTTCTGTAATCGTGTAGCACACATGGTTATTATTAGCCTATGTTTTTTTCTTTCCTTCATTGATCTACATACAGGGACACATGTACAATGTAATTACATCCATGGGGGGGG
>JAUELU010086471.1:2793-15496 GCA_032357145.1 Evasterias troschelii
TAGTGTTTTGGACTGAACAATGTTCACCAAACATGATGTTAAATTCTGGGTGTACTAGGCTAGATTTATAAAAACATCTTTGAAAGAGGTGATCTATTTCCTAGATACCACAAAACACTTCACTATGACAACACTGAAAAACCTTAGTATCTCCATGGTCACTGATGCTAAACTGATCACCTATCAGAAACCTGGGTTTAAAAAAAAAATTTTTGACTTGCTATGTGGAAATCTGATGATTGAAAAATTTTAACCTATTTTATCAGTTCATAAATAACGCTCAGTAAACTACATAGTGATCCTTAGGATCAGTGTACACTGTGAGTAACATTGCTCAAGTGCCTATAGTATTTGAGCATGCTATTTCAACACATCTACATGTTGAAATAAAAATACATGAAGCTGAAAATGTCAGTGAACTGAAGCAGTTAGTACATGTATTGTACACTGCCTTCCCAAACTCATAGTAAGGGCTGGATAAATAATGGATACATTTGTGTTTGTTATGTTAAGGGATCATCTCAAATGTTTTTTAAAAACTCTATGGGCAAGGACAAGCACTGCCTGCACACTTCACTTACGATCAATTTTGTGAAAGTAGTCAATATTTTAAAGTTCATGGGAAGAAAATTGCAGGGATTTGTTTAGTTGGTGTAGCCAACAGACTTCGAACAGATATGGGTACATATGTGCAGAGACGTCACTAGGAAGTATTTGTTTGGCCTGTACACATTGTCTTAATCTGCGGTAGACTGAGGGCCTTCTTAGCAGTATTCCAACTGTTTCCTTCATGGGCTCTCTGCTCCTATTTAATCATGTCACTGTTTTTTCCCTTTGTTTCCTGCTCCTAGAGAATCCAGTCTGTTAGTTTTCACATCTTCACTTCCCATCAGAAAAAAGTTGTGGTACTTTCCCTTTTTAACACAGTTGACCTTTTTAACACTGTTTGCAAGACACGTTCATCGATGTTTCACTTTTGATATTTGAGACCGGTAAACAATATTTCTAATACGAGAATTATACACAATACCTGATTACAATCCTGTTGTGAAACAAATATTACTTTGATCAGGCTTTTCTAAGAAATTTTCCTGCTTTACAGAGTGTAACCCCCCCCCCCCAAAAAAAAAAACACACTTCAATTTTGCACGTTAATTGCTTACGCCCCTTCTCCGGTAACTTTTCCGTATGTTCTTCTTCCACACACACAATAAACGCTTTAAACTGGTGTGTTTTCAGTCTCAGAATCCTGCAGTAAGCAGTGCCATGAAATTGGTTCTTGCCTGCTCTCCCGAATGCGGGTCGTGGGTCCGAATAGCCTGTTGACTTTTTACATTTCTCTCAGGACTCGAAAATTAGTATCTTTATCTCAGATGTTAGTAACTAACATCAATTCAAGTTAGCAAGATAGAATTTATTGCACGATACATTGTACATTGTTTCTTGAAAACTTTAATTTTTCAGCAAATACTCTCACAAAAACCAATTTAGTATTATCTCTGAATCATTTTTATCCAAGCAGAGCTCATTGTAGATTTTCACATTACTTACTTCATGGTATAAAAATGGTCATGATGGAAAACTTCCATTGAAATGCTTGCGCCTGAAACAGCTGATGTTTTAAAACAGTTTCATTACTTTTTGGTGTCTCCGATGACTGATTGAACTTGAGGCTTGTTATTTTATGTATATTTTGGGTCACACAATGGGTGGATTGGTCTTTGACAACAAATATACCGATGTTGGCTGCATGCTTTTAAAGTAATAAAAATGATAATTAAACCTGAATTGTGATACAGATAGAGAAACTGTTCATTACTAATGCTAGTTGGACATTCAAATCAACACTTTCAAAAACTGACAATGTACAATTATCAAAAGTTTATGTAGTGGGCCCCTAGAGTTTATTATACAACAAAAATTGTTTTATTTCTTCTCTGCATCAATGCACCTGGAGGTCAAATAGTACTTAAAGGTGCTGTATACGTTTGGTAATCTGAGCCTACTGATTGTGTTAATCCTATATTAATGTAGGTACATACAATAAAACTAACCTTCAAAAACTTCACTTCAAAAGGTGGTCGCGTTTTTTCGTAAAAACCGGAGCAAATATTTCTACGCAGGAAGAATACAGGAATACACAGTCTGAGAAGCGTTTCTGACAGAAGCACTTCTCAGATTCAAATTTGGGGGAATAAAAAGTGATATATTTGTCCATAACCGTAGTACTTCAGAATCAAAAGTTTCTCAAAATTCATTATACTACCCAAAGCTGCCGTACTTCTTACCAAGTAAGTTTTTATTGCCATTAATTTTCAGAGTCATTACCAAACTTGTACTGTGCCTTGAAAGGAACAGTGCGTGAATAGTGAAAAGTGCAAGAAAAATTCTTCTTTATCATCCAGTTTTCAAAAAAACGTTTCTGTAAAAGTAACTTGTTGAATTTTTTAAAAAATGTTTGCTTATGTTTTGAATGTTTTTCTATGCTGTATAAAATGCATAATGTTTTCCACAAAATCAAAAACATCAGAATCAAACTCAATGTTCTTAGAGAAGTCAGCCTTTCACAAACAAAACTTTGTGTGATTAAAAGTAGCAAGTTTATACCTAGGAGACTTTTGTAAACCAGTCAGTCTGTCAGTTTCCTGTTTGTTATTCTTCTGACACTCACTGAAACTAAAGAGAAAGGACTGAACTGAAATCAACCCCACAGTGGCTTTAAGCTTGAGACTTATATGTACATTGGACCAAAGGGCTTACAAATAGACTGTGCATTGCATCAGGTACTTGCAGTGAAAGATTTTTGTTCAGTTTAGTACAGGTTTAGAATGTAAGTTTTTTATTCCTGTGAGGACAATAGGCACCTGTTGTACCTATACCATTGAGGTAGTCTACCTCCATGCCTATACCAATCCCAAATATGTAAAACCAGTGAACTGTACACTTCAGAGTTCAGAGTTTGTTTGTGTGGCCAAACCATTTTAATAAGCCAAATCAAGCATTTACTTGTGACTGAACAAAGCATTCTATCAGACATCATTCAAATCTTATTGGCAAATAGCTGATTGTACATGTATGCAAAGCATTTAGTTCATTTTCACTGTATGCTATTACAGAGTATGTGAAATGTTGGTGTGGAGTTGAAAATAATTGCCTAAAAAGTGAAACAATGTTTGCATTTTTGATACAAAGATATCACTTTTTGCCAAGGTATAATGATTATAAAGAGTTTTGCAACAATAGCTGGACACAATTACTAAGCAAGAAAGGTTGGAAATCCAGATCCGCTGATCTTGTTGTGTAACAGATTTACATATTTTCTAGGAACAACATTGTTGTTTTGAAATATGAGAATTTTGGGGATAGGCAAGGATAGAAAAAAAAATTGTTGGTTGGTGTCCTTCAAAATACAGTTATGGAGCCTGTGGGGAGGGAATTGTTTGGCTCTGCATGGAACCCATGGTTGTGAAAATATCATAGAGCTAGATGACTAGAGCACTACACTTATGTTTTGAAGCCGTGTGACAAACCTCAGTAAAATCCTGAAATTTTGTAGGGCTTGCACTTTTGCACTTGTCCGTAATTCATACTAAATATGGATGCTTTTCAAGACTGAACTATCCAACTGGACCAATTGGAGAGAATTTTGACTGGTCCTTAAGTAAATTTAACTAGCATTTGGCCAGTGGACCACTGTTAAGGGAGACACTGAAGGCTTTTTGCATGATAGTGCATTTGTTCTTTTGTATGTCATTGAAACAAATATGCAATGAATGCGAATGCACAATTAATGTGCACACAATATTGCAAGCTTAACCCCCCATATGCATCAGGATGCCAGTTTTAACGCACAGTCACCTGGCTGTTTGTGTCTGTGCCATGACATGGTGATTTTTGCAATAAAATACAGTTTTGACGATTTCAATGGGTTTTTGAGAAAGTTTACCCAATGGGGGACTTTGGATTATAAGTTGACAGCACAGACCTGCCAGGTAACTTTCCATTGCTTACATAATTATGAGCTTGCGGACATTACCGAGAACGATGGATTTACCTGGTAAGTCTGCTGCCACCTACATGTAGCATCCCAAAATTCCCCAGTTTATTTTTCCAACCTAAGAATTTTCAGATGAAACAAAAATCTAAATTCAGCAAGTTTGAGCTCATTTGATGGTCAGTACAAATTTGTTTCTCACAGCCCACTTTTAAAAAAAAATCATTAAAAGCTATTGACTAATTCAGTATTTTTCTTTAAAAGAGAACACAATGAGCTATCGTATGACGAAACACAAAACTAGTTGATCTTACGGTCTTTAGAATTACACTTCCTAAAACCTGAGTTCTATCATCCTTTGTGGAATCAATCCACTTTGAATAAAGGAAAGTGCACATCCTGTGTTCATACTCATTTGAACTTCCTTTTTAGAAGCTTTCATGTCTGCAGCATGAACTTGTTGTTAAAAATAGAGACAAGAAAATCCTGGGAAAATCTGTATTTGACATTATCAAACTAAATCTTTTAATCAGTGGTGCAGAAGGGGAACTTTCATATGGAGAGTACAATGGAAGCCAATTTGCCAGTTGCTATTTCCTTTTGGCTGGTATAGAAGCCAGCTTGCCGACTACCAGTACCACTCACAAGGTTAAACTGGTTTTGCTGAATAAGCCATAACCTTTGGTAGGTCACCTGTGCCGGTTTGGACAACTCTGGTTCTGGCTATGGCTTGTCCCCTCTAGACTACTTACACAGCCAAACTAGCTAGTTATAAAAACAGACAAACTTTCGGTACACATTTGTTTTGCCTTATTTACTAACACTTAGTTTCTTTTGTTTTATTCAGAACTGCAAACGACATCTTAAATTTCAAAGTGTTACATATTTCCATGATAGTTTCGCGCAGAAAATGTGAATATTCACTTTAAAATGTAAAGGCTATGTTTAAGAGGATTCATTATCTCTGATGATACCAATCATTGATTATTTTATATTTTGTATTTTTATTGTTTCAGCCCATAGACGCATGTGCAATCAATAAGACGACAGACATTAAGCCTGATTCTAAAGAGAAGACAAAACTCAGCATCAGAAGCAAAGAGGGAATCTATAAATTCAAGGTTTGTTGGTGGTTTGTAATGATAAGCAATTTTATATGCTAAGCAAAAAAATCATCAGGGCACCAGGCAAAACATTGTAAACAAAAAAGCATTTTGGCTGGTAAAACAGATCTGCTTAGCAAGAATAAGTTTCATTGCTATGCAAATATTTGTGCTTACCATCTCTATAACTAAGCCCTTTTGGGGATATGGTGGACACTGCAGGAGTGCACTATTAGGTTTGGGTGTATAGACGATGTGACCTGTGACATCACATGTTTACAAAAGAGCCACAGAGCCTGACTTCCTGCAGGCACAGTTTGTAAACAGCTCAATGGAAGAAAACAATAAATCTTATGTTTTAAGGAGATTGCACTGTCTGATTGTTCTCAACTTTTGGTATGAAGAAAGGGGGGGGGGACATCTCAAAAGCTGTACAGCAGTTTCTTTTGTTACTATTGAATTTATTTGAAAATTATGACACAAAATGTAAGTTTTCCCATAGGGCCTGTGTAGTATCTTGCCCGTCAGAAAATGCATAAGAATGTACAAAGTTACTATTTCTGTAAAGAAAGGTAACATGGTCTATACAGACAAATTTACCCAAATCTAGTGTCAAATTTGTTTCCAACATATCTCAAAATGCCTCATGAAATTTGTGACGATAAAAGGCTGTGTCAAAATTGGTGGCTATGGCTATAGCAATGGCTGGATCGCCATCAACATGCTTGAAGCATAGGCTGCCAGCAATTTAAACATGGCCAGAGAAATGTATACATGTAGATCAGGGCCAAGGGTGCTTCACACTCAATTATTATTATTTTTTTATTTTTTTTATTTTTTTCACAATTGCTGTTGGATGGTTTAACCAAGGCAGGAGAGTCGGGGACATGGGTGATGGTTTGAATTTTTAGATTTCTTAAATCATTGTGTTCTTAAATTGCTAACAACTTATCAAGTTATAAACCACAAGGTACTTGTAATACCACATTGAATCAGCTTTCCTGCCAGTTGGTTTTTGTTTGTGACAAACATGTATGAAAAATAAGTAAACGCTTTATTATTTGTGCTCATTAATTCTTAGTTTTGAATCCTTTGTTTCAGATGAATACACCAGATGAGAGAGACAATTGGTGGATAAGATTCCATGCTTTAGCAAAGGTAGAAGAAAAGAAAAACTTTATTGCCGTTTCATATTTCTTAAAGTCAAAGATATACCAAGTTCCATTTTGCGTGTTGTGGAAACTCATACTTGTGTGTCATTGTCTAAAGTTTTTTTCTCATTGCATCAAATTTAATTTTATTTTTATCTTTTCCTAGATGGAAATTCCCAAAGTTCATCTGTTACCGGGACAGATTATTGCTTTACAGGAAATCATAGAAGATACTAAGCAGAGTATGGATCATTATGCAGTACCCAGCTCTCTTGCTGCTCCTCCTCATCCAGTCAAGGTATTGTCGACCGCGGCAAAGTCGCCAACGACCAAGACGCCCACGACCAAGTCGCCCACGACAAAGACATTTGTTAAACAAAAATCCAAAGAGGAGATGGGTCCAGATTTAAATGTAAGTTGGTTTAGGTATTGTGATTTAAATAAGGCCGTCTTTGAGTTTTTAAAAGTTTCTTCAAGTTGTTTGGTAGAAAATGATTATCGACCCCCGCAACTTAGGCCAGAGGGCCACTCCACATGAGGGCTACAAGGGGAAAAGGGAAATTACAAGAGAGACAAGAGATATCTGTTCACATTTTTCTTAACAAGGAATAGATTGAAAGATGGTGGAAAACAAGACCCGGCTAGGGAGTTCCAAAGTGTAGCAGTACGAGGGAATAAGCCAGTAGAGTTTCTCTTAGTCCCGGCATTAGGAATAGATACAGTAAAGGGTTGAGAAGATGCTGCAAAACATGTGCTGTGAGTGAAGGTGGTTTCAGAAGAGACAACAAGTGAAAAACCCTCTGTACACACATTCTATGGCAAGTCGTTGCCGAGCGGTCTTGTACACTGGACCCAAGCTCTGGTGTTGTCAGCAGCAGAGTGTGGGTTTGAAACCCGGTCGTTTGTGCCCTTCAGCAAGGCACTTAACCATAAATGCTTCATGAAAAGTTGGGAGGTAGTGCATTCTGCTCTACCAGCCAGGCTCCTAGTTGATGATACCCATGCCTTTATACATCCTTACCGACTGTGAAGGGGGTAACCCTGTTTCAGCCACAGGAGTTGGTGGCAACGTGCCCCTGGTGACAGCTGATTTGGGTCAATAGCTTCTCACATTGAAGTTGCAAAACAAAGAAAAAAATCATGGAAGAACCTGTAGAAAAGGCTAGGGAGGAGACATAACGCTAACAGAAAGAGGCTCATGGGATAATGCCAGATCTTGTCCTACCAGATTAATTAACTCACTGCTGAATTCTGTCAAGATAGGATAAACCAAGATTTGATTTCATTATTACATGTCTGGGTGTATGGTGGCACTGGTTGCCTGCAAATTAATGCTTTTATACATTTAGCAACTAAAATAGCTTAGCGATTGGGTTTTTCCTGCTCTGCCAAGTCCCATGCCTGTGGTAAAGGGAAATAATTTGTTTCCATATCGACATGCATCATGTAGGGTAAACATAAAATTCTATTCATATCAACATAGTTTAAGCATTTAGAGATCATAGTGGCCACAAGCTGCTTTTACCAAAATGCTTGTAGCGGACACAAACGAAAGCACTATTTGATCTGAAATTCATTATACTGAAAAAAAACCCCACAAAATCAACAATAGTAGTCATGTATTTTACAGAATTAAAATGGTCTCTGGAGTAGTAATGCCTCCATATAAAGGCTTTACATTTGTTTTCCCCTCCCAGAAACAATACCGCTTCTACCCGGACCAGCACCTAAGGGACTTTAAAGACGACTGCCCTATTCCACCAACGTGGTTTTTTCAAGTTTCAAGGTCGCAAGCAGAGGATGTAAGGGGGAGATGGAATCAGAGATATTGATTGTAAACTTATTTTTATAAGAAGTTCCTTGCCGTTGAATATTTCTCGCTTTTCACCTTCGAGAGGGCATGCCCATTTTCATTTTGAAAATCTGAAAGTCTATGGGAAACTTTTCTAGGGGCACCAAGGCAAGGACCAGGGGCAGTAGAAGACTTTGCCTTCGTGTAAGTCCAGGGGTCGATTTCACAAAACTCTTCCTAACTTAGGACAAGTCCTAGGCAATGCTAAGAGATAGGACCAGTCCTAAGTACTGGTCCTAACTTAGGACCGGTCCTATCTCTTAGCATTGCCAAGGACTAGTCCTAAGTTAGGAAGAGTTTTGTGAAATCGACCCCAGGCCTGTAATAATAATAATAACAGTGGCCACTGGTAATGTGCCATTTCAGTCAGAAAAAGGCTCGCTGTGAGATTGTTTTAATTTCGTAAGATTTGATTAGTAGATACTTGTTTTTCTTTGCCGCAGTTGCTACTTAACAATCAAGATAGCGGTGCAATTCTCATTCGTGGAGGGGAGGCCCATAAAGGTTTCTCACTAAGCATGAGGCAAGATCCACCTAGAGGCAACACTCTAGCCCTACCTGTTATTAAGCACTTTCGCTTCGTCTGGGATAAGTTTACCTACAAATTGCAGATTGAGGAACAGGTAATGTTTTCTACCCTTAATATTTATTATTATTTTTAAGTGCACTTGGTTTCCCAAGATGCATTGCGGTATATTTTAAAGATGACCCTTGTGCATATGGGATTTCTGGACACAGCTTTGCTTGTAGTAAATGCCTTATAAACAGTAAGCTTAGCATTAAATAATGGTTTAAATTTTAATCATTAGTAAAAAAAAAAATCAGAGACCTAATCATCAAAACAACTAGTGTAATTATTTCAGTAAAAAAATGTATTTTTCGTTGATTTCAGCAACCAATGATGCCAACGATGTATGACCTGCTGGCATTCTTCATAGACAAACATGGAGGAGATATTAAACCAATGCAGACTAGAGATCCATCTGTCTTAAAACAGTCACATCATCCTTATGAACTTGGACTCAGTAAGTTCTTTAATTTCACTCTTACCAATTTCACAGCATCTGTAACTCTCTAACTGCTTCAGTAAGGCACGGCCGATAATCTGCCAAGGTATGCTGGAATCTTGGAACGCTCGGACTGTACTCCCATTGAGCAAAATACATTGATAAACAATGAAGGCAGCCAGTCCATTCTTGTTTGCCACATTTGTATAACAAAAAGAAAACAATTTATAGATTTGGGGATGTACAATAATCCCTGGAAAAAGGGAGATTACGTGTATACATTCCAGTACCTTCTGTTCTTTTTGTGTGAGAGACACAAAACCTAGCACAGTACGTGCATTTCCACAGTGGAATGTCTGGCTGGATATTCACGCCAGCCGTCAGACTGATTGCAAACAATTTAAGGCGCTTCAAATTGTTCTGAGCAGGGAAAAAACTTTGCCGTCGGCGAATTCAGAAGTATTTGACGGATGTACATATCGTGCGATGTGAAACGGCGAAGAAGTTTTAGTTAAAAATGTGATCCAAGAAAAACATGAAGTGTTTTGAAAGGTTTATTGAATGATTGGGAAGTTTGGTTGATGTTTCTTACAAATTTCTAAATTTTGTTTGTTTTTGAAATCTTTTTCAGGGGGTGCAGGGAAAGATCCAGAAAACGGTGAGCCCCGTCGCGGTCATGATACCTATCTTCAACCAATGAGAGGTAACATATGTTGATTTGAACATCGTTACTATCATTCAAACGTAGCTGATTGGTTATTTGATAAGATCAATGGAGCTAATTGGCCAACTGTATTTTTTGTGGTCAATGCATCTGTAAAGTTTTTTGGTCAACCAACAAATGAATTGGGTCAAATGTTGTTGATAAACGCATATCCAACTGGGTAGTGATGTTCAAGTTAGCTAGTTGATCACATTGTGTATTTGTGTCCAGTTGACATGTTGCTTCAACTGGTGTCCAGTTGACCAAGGTTATTGAGCACCGCCAGTTGGAGAGATTGAGGTAGTAGGTGGCAGTAGACGTACCAGCACAACTCATGAAAATATTCTCACCATTGCATTCATAAATATTCATTAATTTTATAATAAATCTTGATGAAGTTTCATTTCTCCTTTTCATAAAGCGAGTCTAGAACTCCAATGAAGGAATGAAGAAATCCTTTGCAAGAACTTACTCAATAGTTCTTCCAAGTTGAAGTGTAGAAGGTTTTAGTCTTCAGATAATTTGACTTCGCTTTTATGTTTCTGATTTCTTAGCAGCACCAGATCCACCAGCAAGACCGAGGCCCGACCGACAGTCCTTACCAGCATCCTTTAACATGTCATATAAACAGGTAAAAACTCCTGTTTTTCTTTAACTTCAAATTCAATTCAAATTCTAAGTTTTATTAGTCACGTAAAAAAGTACATGAAATTCCTTTTTCTGGTGTGAAAAGTATATAAGAATACAAAAAAAAAAACATTAGGACACACCACTTTGGGTATTTTGAGCAAAAGTTACGCTTTAAGTATGGGATGCTGGAAATCACAGAGCTGCTCAAAGTGCCTGCCACACATTAACGACACTGCCTGATACAAAAAAACAGACGGCTGGAATGGCTCTACTTTATCAGAGGGTTGGATGTGTTTGGGCTGCGTTGACACTCATTTTGTACACGGGGTATGGTTTAGAAAAAAAAACCACAACCCTGGGAACTGACTCCCCCCCCCTCTTAGATAAGTGGAATGGTCCAGTGTAGGATATCAAGGATGTTAAACTCACCGTAGGCTTTGCAACTGGGAAACACATTGAAACACATAACTGGTGACTTCTGTTGGATCACATAGGGCTCCTGAGAAGGTTCTGCGATGTTTTTTATAAACCATTTTTTAATTGAATGAGAAACTGGTACCCTTTTTTTCTGGGTAAGGCATTGTCTGAAGGGGTTGGTACAGGCCTCTTATGCTTCAATGCATTCTAACATGGTAAACAAGCCACAGCCAGAACTGCAGCCGCTAATTCGGAAATGACGAAAGAAAATGTTTTATTTTCATGTTTATGGTTGAAATGTTTTGTCTTTTACATATTTTAATATAATCAACTTTTTTTCGATGTCACTCTTTGTAAACTAAATATTTTTAGTCTCCGGACTTGTTGTTTGGTATTTTTAATAAAACCGACTGAAATGAAAAATGAAAAATTATGTTTTTTGTTTGCTTGCAGGGAGAAAATTTAGGACCTGGAAATCGGTTACAATTACAGACATCTGAACGTGAGTCCCAAAATTCTGAAATTTTCTCAGCATTTTATTTATCTACAGGAAGAATTTGAGGAACATTTTTCTCCTAGTAAATTATGCAATTTTTTATAGTAAATTATGCACTTTTTATTTATTTATTTATTTTTTTAAATTGTATTTATTGAAAAATAACAATCAGGGATTGATGTTTGCTGATGTGACTGAATGAGGATATATTTATTTTATAAATTTTAGGCAGTTACAAAACTAAAAGCAATCACTTTTGTACAATGAAAAAGCAAGCCTTGTGATAACCCCAAAATGAACCCAATTACTGTCAAAAAAAGGCTCTTCCTTAGTCTTTGAAATTTAGCTTCCTACCTAAAAAAATACTTTTAGAAATCTTCCCTTGGACATTTCAGGCGGTCTCTTTTAACACTTTTAAGTAGTCCACTGTCCAAGAACTGACTAACAGAATAATCAAGACAAGACAAGAACTGAATAAGAACTGAATAGCACTCCGCACTTATAACATCACTTTTAGAATACCTGTATGTCAGACAAACATTCCACCACTAGATCTAGCTTGATCATCGCATGGGCGCACCAGACCTCGATAGTACTATCATATCACTAAATGTGAGTAAATATCAAGCTTGGACATGTATGCGTGCATTATGTGAGTGAATTTGGACCAATGTCTGAGATTCAGGTACTGAGGCTCTGTTTTTTAGCACTAGTAGGGAGTGTTATTTCCAATCTAATTATTTATTGGAATGAAATAATACACTTTCATTTCGATGACTTGGTACCCAGAGTAAACTTTCTGCTATTATGTATTTTTCTGTACAGCCACTAATACTTCCCCATACATGGTACCAGACTCTCCTGTACCAATGTATGTTAATGTTGGACAAGATACACTCAGAACGATACGAGAAGGCAAGAATGACAGTGAGTAGCATCCGTGCGGTGGACACATGTCGGCCATTTTGGATCACATCTTGGCATTGTTTTTAGAAAGAAAAAAGGAAAAATAAATGCAGAAAAATCAATTTAAACTTTGGCATATGGTGTACAACTAACAGCAATCTAGTCAGTATGAGCTTGGAACAACCACCTTCAAAAGGGATGTTTCAAACCTTTGCAATTTGTCAAATATAGCCATGAAATTGGGCCCAGTATGATCAAGAGGAATCTAAGCCAAGTTGAAAAGCATTTTTGTTTATTGTCATATCATTCAATTAAAGTACAATTCGTCGGCTCAGAACTATAAGGTCCTTAAGTTACGTAATGGACTAAAGGTTGTTAACAAAATAAATTTAAAAGGTCTGAAAAAGGGAAAATCAACATCATAATAATACAAATTTAATGTTT
>JAUELU010086573.1:2456-15453 GCA_032357145.1 Evasterias troschelii
AAGCCTACCTGCGAGTGTCGTTAACTCTGAGTCGACATACAAGTCGTCCCTGTTGAGAGCAGCGTCCCGCAGCAAGTGTTGCTCAGCGTTGATCGTCAATTCGTAGAGTGCACCGATGTATCCCGTGTACACGTCGATCGACTTAGACACCGTGGCGAAGTCGGGTGCCATAATGCCCCCTACGTCAACTCGGTCGGAAGACACAAAACTCTTCCCTTCGACGGCGAGTTGGATGGCCGGGCCGCCGTTTACCCGCATCTCGGCGTTCCCGCCCAGAAGGGTAAATTGAACTATGACCCAATGAGAAAGCTGACCGGGGGGGGGGGGTAAGAAATTTGATTAATGCTGGATGTGTGCAACTGTACATGTATAATTACCAAACTGTAAATGAACAATGTCTAGTTAAGACATTAGAAAAATAAGAACACAAGTTTATTTATATTTTTAAAAAAATCCACCTTTTCTGGTGTCTGTTTCACCACCTCTCTCGTTTATATTATGAGTGCATCTAAACACAGCCCGAACTTACATCTACTTCGACACGCTTTGTGGACACGGTCTTCCACCCAAGATTCAGATACAGTGTAACGTGCCCACGAAGCATCACCAGTGCAACAAACGAGTCCGGAACCATGCCTGGATGGTACATGATGATACCGTCTGGAGCCAACGGCTTGAAAATGGCTTTGATGGATAGCTGACCGTCTGTCAACGCGCTACACGGCAGGCTGGTATACTCCTGCCCGTCGAAGATGGTTACTTGTGAGTTGATATCTGGATGGAATAATAATAATACATCACACACAATACTCTCTCCCTTGTCCCTGTTGTCTTAAGACATTAATAACAAAGTCTATAATTGGGGATTTCTTTCAGTGTCTCTCTGAAACTCTCTTAAAACCTCCATTTTGAGAGTCACCCCAGGGGCCATCACAAAAATTCACATACTCAATTATAATTATCGTTTCCTTATTAAAGGCAGCTTGGGTTTATTAACCATTGAAAAATTGCCACTAAGGTTTTCAAATTGAAAGTTACTTCAAGCCTGCCTTTACGCCTAAACTCACAAAAGAAACGTATAAACATTTGTAGATTGCGTTCAGTCATTCCCCAATGGTTTTTTGTGTAGCTTTTGTGTTCACCTTTGAAGAAATTTAGGTATCTTTGACATGTTAACGAAGGATTTACCCTTACAAAAGTAAGAGAGAGAGGGGGTGATGGGGAATAGATCATCATTTGAACTTTTTTTCGCTGATACAAATCGCAAGTTGATGTAGACCTGTTCAACTGGTCAATGTCATCGCTTGCGTCAGGCGGCACGGTCTCTGATAGATTTTACGGTCTTACCTGCCTGCTCCAAGCCAACGTTAAAGGACACAAAGGGTAGACCGACTCCGGTCCACTCTGCTTTAGCTTCGTGAAGAATGTACATTTTGTAGTTCACCCGTAGTGCCGAAATCGAGCCCCTGAAACCTTAGGATGCAGAGAGAGAAATGTCGGAAGAATGGAATATTCCTGAGCCAGATGTCTTATTAGAAAGGTTTCACGACCGAAGCCTTTTTCAAATTAAAATTTTGGGGTGAAAATGACCTTCTAATTAAAACTACATTACTTCGAAGGAGTCGTTTTTAACAATGTTTTATAATATCAATAGCTCTCCAGTGCTCATTTGCGAAAAATGTATGGTAACTCATTGTTGTGGTAAACCAAAGGTATACTATAGCCTATGTGTACAATCTGAACATAACGATTTGAGGCCCAAACAAGTGGCGCTGTTGTAATGAGCCGTACAGCGTTTACCTCATAAAACAACTTGCTTAAATTTGTCACTGATGTAGGCCTAAAACTAAACCAACACCAACTTGATAAACACGGTGTTGGTTTAAAAGAAGGAACATCATTTGTCAGACAGGTGTTTAACAAACATAAACCCACTGTCGTTGCATGAATCTATCGAATTCAAGTTGGTTTAGAAGAGAGATACATCATTTATCAGACAGGTATTAAACAAACATAAACCCACTGCCGTTGCATGAATCTATCGAATGCAATTTCTTCAGTTTTTATAATCTTGATGGCGAGCTTTTGGAAGATACAGCACCATTGTGAAACCTCCCCGTTGTGTCGGAAATAAAAGTGTATAACCAGCAAGTGCATTCCCCTGCAACTTATACGAATTGCTAAAACGTGGACACTGACATCAAAAGTTGAAGACAACTAAGAAACAGCTCAACTCAACATTGAAAGTCCATTAACGATCACGTAGAAGGACAGTGAAACATAAGGTAACAGACCAAAGTTCATATTGTATCTTGGAAACAGTAACAAGGAGAGAGTGGATCTGAGCAGGACACATAAGCTGCATAAAAGATAACCGTTGGAGCTCAGCAATCAATCACTGGACGCCAATATTGGATCCAAAAAAAGATAGCGTGAACCAAAGAAAAAGATGAAGAAACGATGGGACAGTCAATTGGTATCACCAAGCACACAACAGATATATTTTGAGACATCACGCAGAGGCCTTCATCATGCAGTGGATCAACAATGGCTGAACGGCCAACGTCAAAGTCTATCTTACCTACATATTCGGGAGCCGGCTTTGGGAAAAGATGAGGCAACGCACCGCCGACGTACATGGGCTGGTCCCAGTTTACGGGGCCCAGTGGTGTGAGGGTGAAGTTATTGGAGGTCGGGATGCCATCGTTCAATCTTAGATGGGTGTTCCCGCCACTGACGGTGGCTTCAATACGGTTCCACTCATTAAAGAGCTGTGTCAAAAAATCATCCAAATATTAAAATCAAATTTTAAAGCTCAGCGCCGTTAACTTTTACGCATGAAGAAGTAGTGTTTCTGGAACAATCTTTACTGCATAACCAAAATATGGTAATGATGCTAACTTCCCATCAATTAATTTGGTTTCACATTGTAAACTTACTACTTGTTTTTCGCTGATAACCTCGCTCTCCGCTTCACCAGTCTTAGCATACATTTTGACGTAGCCGTTCGCCAACCCCAAGGACACGGTGTGATCGGAGCCGTCCTCGTGACGTAACGCCAGGATGCCGCTCAGTGTTCTCGGCTTGAACTTTACGTACAGCAGGAGGTGTTTGGTGGGTTTTGATGCCTGACGGTACATGATGAACGAAGAGCCGTCAAATGTACGGACGATCTCGTCAGCGGCTAATACAAGGAAATGCCACACGCTACATTACTATTAATGTTGAGATCACCGTGAAAAGCTACCAGTGTGTCTTCCAAAATGTATTCAATCATAAACGATTGGTTTAGGATAAAAACACCATTGTTTGATTTTAGTTTGAAAACTATACACTTCCCATTTTTTCCTGTGAAATATTTCCCCCTGAAATGACTTTCAGTTTTGTAAACTTTTCAGTCAATTCCTTTAAACTAATTCTTGTGATATTCAAATTAAACCGTGCGCCCTCGACATCAGGTTTCTGACGGGCACTCCCGCCATTCCATAATGTATGTCACATTATTTGTCTCTCTCATGAACAATATTATCGTTAACCCTACTGTTTCAAAAATTGTGCGTTTCATTTTCTTTGAATCTGAATGACTTTTGTTCTCTCATCATAATAACCATTCTTCGTCCCGAAAATACACTTCTTGTTGTTTGCTCAACCTTTTCACTTTTTGTTTCATATAAATGGTTGATCAAAACATGATGAACACTGTGTGTGACTATTTTGTCAGTTACACAAATCCTGCGGAGGCCTAAGTAGGAAAAGTAATTTTTTTTTTTTCAGAATGGTCAATGGTAGAGTCATTTATAACCCCTGTTTAAAAAAAACTTGACATACAACTGATGCGTTAAACAGTTATTAGACCTCTCTGGCGATTTTTAATAGTTGTTGTAAAAAAAACAAAAATAAAATTGAATACCTGGACAGGGTTGTGTATAGCAGAGCAGCATTTCCGTGCCGTAGCCACCGCACAGCTCGCCTGAGCCCGCGGGTGCGGGGTCGGTACACGTCCGGTCTCGCTTCACCACACCTTCACCGCATGTCCTACTGCAGCCTCCCCACTCTTCCCAACTTGCCCAGTTGCCATTCACTGAAAAAATAAAGCCACATCGGTTATCTCATCATAAAAATCAAAGCTGCATGTATGTTACAAACGGAGCTCTGGAAGTTCCATCCGACTTGTTGAGATCCTGAGACAATTTACTGCAGGATGATGACAGGATAACGACATCCCGAGTTGAATCTTGTGGGATGACAAACTCTTGAAAGTAGAATTTCGTCTTCCAGATATATTTATATTTTGATGTCGACATCCCGATAATATGACGTTTTCTTTCAAAGATAACTCATTTTGGGTGCTCAACATTTTCATGATGTTATCATAATTATGATAAATTGTCTCATGAAGTCGACAACCTACGTTAAGGATTTCGTCATTCCGAGATAAAGATATATCGGGAAGTCGACATCTTAAATCCATGATGTCGACATGGTGAGATAAACTATAAACTGTCCTCATACGTTTATGATGTCATCATCCTGCAGTAAACTTACTCAGGATCTCAACATATCGGGTGGCACTTTGAGAACTCCGTTTATTACAAAGGGAAAAATTCTGCTGTTGGTGTTCGTAACGTCAGAAAAAAAATTGTCCTCACCTGGGCAAGGCAAGAAATTGCACACGTTGGTCTGCGTGTACTCCCCCACACAACTCGCTCGAGTCACTTCACCCACTGTGTCGTCACCGGGCAAACACACCCGCATTCGTGTATTGGTTCCCCCGTCGCAGGTTACTGAGCACTGAGACCATGAGCTCCAAGATCCCCATATGGGGGTGGAGGCTTCGTATTAATGGGGGTAGAACAATAAATTGTTAGTTAATTTTTGAATTAAGAAAACACATATAGAACAAGAAAACTGATTTCCGATTGTATTTAGTTATAATTAAATTGTTTTGCCAAGGAGCAGATTAATGTAAACGGCACCGTTAACTTTGAAGGTGGGCTGTACTAACATTTACCAGATTAAATGTACGATATTATTTATAGTAATGAACATTTTCATTGTAAATATTTGTTTTTCGCTTTAGTTTAAATGGAACATTAACAATGATATGCAAGGCGCCTCATGGAGTTAACAGAAAGACATTAATCAAGATTAATAAGAAACAAATTAAAATAAACATATTCTTGGCATCGTAGAACATTGTGGCTTCCCATGAAATATTCTTCTTTTGAGTCCATCATTTACTCTTCAAATTAATGTTTGGCCATGATTCGGCACATCTCACAGCCTTCTCGTTTGCTGCCATCAGGTCTTCAAGGCAGCACTGCTCCTCAACGGCTGCGCATCGTGGTGTGGCATAGATTGGGGCTGTTGTGCCACAATCGCAATTGGTGTCATCATCGTCGGTATATCCGCATTTTTGTCTTGCATGAAATATGCTAATTACAGACATGCATGCAGACGGACACTTTTGGTGGACGAACCCCATAGAGTTGTGCACTAGGTAGACACACAAACGTGTATGCGTCACGCCACCATCAGCCCCATACAAAAAGGCGCGATATTTCCTCATTTTTTTGGCCCACCAGCAGTGTTAGTGCGCACGCGCGATGTGCAATTTACATATTTTCATGGGAAGGGTCTAATAAGAGTGGGTTTATTTTGGCGGTGAATACATCTTCGTTTGTTAAAAAAAAATAAGGGGTCTTAATTTAGGCCTACCTGGGCACTCCGTGACGATGCAGCTTTGCTTCTCGTCAGACTCGCCCTCACAGCTTTTGCCGCCGAACTCTGGCCTTGGGTTACTGCATAGTCGAAACCTGTGCATCTCACCTTCCCCACATGTTACGGTACACACTGACCACTGTGACCACTCGTTCCATCCACCGTCGGCTTTTGGAGTCAAATTAGAAATATCTCCACATTTAATGCTTTGAAAGACAATCATGATCGTTTGTTCCCTTTCCCTTGAATTCTCACTGGTTCCTTTCCCGCTCTAGATCAATTTGTTTTTGTTAAACCCAAAGTTATAAAACATTTACTCAGCCTGTTTTGTGGTTTATTACTTGAACTTTATAATCAGTGAGCTTTCAGATCTAATTTCTTAGTGTTTTCGATAATTATCAAATCTTCTTTGTCTCAAAAAAATAATTTAAATATTGATTATTTGCCTTTGGTAATTAATTAAACCTAACTCTGGTAAAGTTGTTCTTTCTATGTTTGTTTGTTGGGTTGCTTGTTTTTGTTTTTGAGGTTTTTTTTTTTTTTTTTTTTTTTTTTTTTTACCGGGGCACGGTATGTCTTCGTTGCAAACCTCCAGTCCGTACAACTCCCCCGAGCATAAATGCTTCTGCTCCGGACAGGTTCGATGTCGAATTCGCATCCCTCCGTCGCACAGGGAGCTACAGTCCGACCACTCGGACCAATGTTCGTGAACTTCAATCAAACAAAATATGAAGAGATTTATTAAAAGACAAATTAAAATCATGTCAGGAGTGGTATGTTCTCAAATGCAAATATGTAACCTGCGATCAGCTGGCACAGTTTCAAAGAGGATGCTCAAGCACAAAGCTTAGCATAACACAATTATGCTCACCAGAATATTATAGGTAGCCAGGCAAATACCATTCCACACGTAACATAATATGTGACTGGTATTCTGTTTATTTTTGCTTAGCAGGAAATAGTTAAGCAATATTTGCTTTTAAAGCAGCTCTATGAATTAGACCTTTATCATTCTGCCACCCTCTTTGTTAGGTTCCCCCATCTTCAACGAACAATAGTACCAAAAAGACACCAGACTATCTTCCCCTTCCAGCCTCGGTTTGGGTTTACACTTGTGGATGGGAGATCAAATTAATGGCTGCAACATGAAAAGGGTCTTTTGGGCCCGGACCTCGGTTAAAATGTGTAACCAGTTTGATATTTTATGTCAGTAAGCCATCAATAAACCAGAAATGGGAATTGGTGAGTGGTTTTTAAATATAAAATATAAGTAGTGGTTTTTAATTAATGAAACATGTAACTTATTAACATACTTTGCTTTTCTTTTGGCAGTCCCTCACAGAACGGTGCATAATGGGTGCATTGCTTTACCATGGCCACGTCCCCCTGACAGTCATTCCCTTCCCCCTGGGGACGAGGGTTGTTACACGCCCTCTCTCTCACCTGACGTCCCCGACTGCATATGCCCGTGCACACCGTCCATTCGCTCCACTCACCCCAGCTTCCAAGCTCTAGTAAGTCAAAATAACAAGATTTGAAACAACTTTTGGGGCAAGCGGGTAGGGGTATTATACTATAGTTGTAATTTGGGTAGTGGGACTATTTAGTGTTTTGACTCATTTAATTGTGCTTTCTCCGATCTCCACAGGGGGTGGGGGGAAAGTTCTGAGCGGTAGAGGAGCTCCAGCTGCCCCCTGCCCTCCTGGTTACACCCCGCTGTAGGGCATATGGAAATTAGGAATACAGCTGGAAAGAGTTGCTTCCTTATACCCATGTTCCACTTGAAAGTTAATGCACCGGTCTCTCTCTACATGTAGTTAAACAATCCATTTTTTTTTTAATTGGACAAAACTGAATCGAAGAACCAAGAGTTACGAGTTATACCTGGGCACAAACCAGATCTGCATGGTATCTCGCGGGTCAGTATCGAGGCTTCTTGCCCGTTACCCACGTCACACATGTCACCACCGTGACACCGTCTAGTTGATGTTTTCAACCCGTCATTGCAGCTGGTAGAACACGCTGTCCAAGTCGACCAAGGAGTCAGGAAAATTCCAACTGTGATCCAAATATAAAGGGAATAAATTCCATTGCAATTTGTATTTTTTAAAAAGGATACCAAACCCTTTTAACACAGTTATATCTTTCATTAAATGATAACGATGGTTTAGAAAGAAAACAAATGACAGTCTTTACCGTGTTGATGTTTACAAACAAACTCGGCTGAAAACAAATCATGTGCACAATTTTCCAATGCTGTTTCTTACCCGATCTTATATGTGGCGTAGATTGGTTGCAAGTGAACGGTGCACCCGCAAACATAACAATGCATGAAATGTTCCAAACATTTTATGTCTATTTTGGAGCCCCAAAATACGTTTACTTCACACCTAGGAGGCCGAGCTGCAACTATAGACTTTTATCATGCTGCCGCCATCCTGGTCATGATCTCTGTATCCACGAGAGTAATGCAAGGTGTTCATTGCGATGACAAACAAACCAGACTATTTTTCTACCAGCCTCGGTTTGGTTACATAATTGGTTCAGATCGGATAAACTAAGATGGCCACACCACGATAAAGGTCTATAGCACACTAACACACAGCTGCATTTGAGAGTGGGCCCATATATTCCCCGACTCACCTGCCTGAACGCACGTATCATCAAAACATGCACCCTCTTCGTACTCGGGTCCCGTGCAACGATCACCGCCGTGGCGTGGCTGAGGGTTGTTACATCGACGTGATCGGTACGCCTTCCCGGTACCGCACTGGGACGAGCAGCTGCTCCAGGTATTCCAATCGGACCAACCGCCGTGAACTAGTTAGTTTCGGAGGAAATTTGTTATTAAAAACCGAAGTTTGTTTTTTTGCACTAAACGAGTATAAAAAGACCCTTACCTAACGTCATTTCCAGTGGAAATAATTGGAATTAAAGGTGCTTTGTGGTCAATTAAAATGCTACGTGATTCTGATACCATAAAGAACACGATTCAAAAACGCTTATGAGCTCTCCTTTCCCAGTATCTGACATAGTTTTGTTCTCACTATGGCTTGTCAGCAAATGTCTCATTTTGCACTATACTATAGTTTTACTATCTTTCTTCACTTCTCTGTAGCTCTGTTCAATCTGTCTGTTCGTCGTACGTTCTTGTTCCTGTATTCTGTTTGTCTGTCCGTCAGGCAGCTCACCTGTTTTGGTTCATATCTTGTAAAACATGATTTCATGGTTACTTTTCTTAAATTCATTTACTTTTGTTATGTAGTGTTATGTTAAAACATGCACGTTTTTAATTGAACATTGTGGTGACGGTGCATATGTAGCATAGACGGTGGCGATCGCTTTTTCCAAAATGGCTGACTATCGCAAAAAACGCAAACGCCATCGACACTTCCTCAAAACCATCCAGTGTAATCTACAAAAAATTTATTGTATGGACGTGGTATTCTCCACTCCGCAATGTAACTAAACATGTTTTCCATTCATTTTAACATAATCATTCCAGAGCCAAAGCATTTTTCTGTGACGGATGCATGACGAAGCAACTCACCGGCACACCCTTCGAAATGCTTGTAGCAGTTCAAGTTAGTCCAGTAAGAATCCTGAAAATGCAAAATTCAAATTGGAATTCAGCCCAACACTACAAAAAGTCAAATTAAATTTGCTTTATGAAAACATTAAAACTTATTTTAAACTGTATATTTAACGTTGATAAGGCCGTTTTTGTAAAAAAAAATGTTTGTTCTATTCTATAGTTGATTGCATGTGGTTGTAAGTGCACTGGTGTGTCATAAAGTAATGATACATCTTGTAATAATGTTCTATCGTTCATGCTCCTGAACTTAACTAGATGTGCCGCTTCTTGTAGGCTCCAGTTGTTAACATAAAGAATGATTGAACATTGTGTGTGACATAACACAGGTGATATGTGTATAAATACCGCAAGGTTCCGTGGCGTGACCATTTCCAATACTTGTTGATAGCTGCATCGTTCAGTCATACACATATCTCGTAATTCAGCATCCTTACTGTTGAATGGCTCCATGAGCTTCAATGCTTTCCCTTGTACGGAATCTCCGATAGATTCACCCTCTGTTTCACACACACAAAAACAATTGACATCTTTATGTTTAACTCAAAGTTGTCCCACATTGTCTTTGACATGGTCAATCATAGACATGGGTGTGGATTGATTCCAGCCAGGCTAAGGTCGTCAATACATGTTCTTTCAAGGTTAGGGTTGGTAAACGATTGTTAGTATTTCCTTTGATGATGTGCTGGTCCTATTTTTCCAGGACCTGTCATTGAGCTCATCTGGGGTTAACTTGACTCTGTCCCGCGATTTGTTTCATGCCTAAAATTATAAGTTCTGTTGGTACAATTTTTTGTTGTTAACTTTTTTGAGTCTTTGTTTTCAAACTGGAGAACAAAATTGACAGAGCACGAGGCATGGTATTTTGCTGCATTATAGGCCTACTAATCAAAGAACTAACCAATAGGGAAGATACTCAGTACGAACTAACCTGCCTATAAAGGAAAGGCTTAAAACGCAATTATAGTTTTCTATTCTTGGCTCCACTCTTTCTTACCATTCTGTGGGCATGCCATAGTCACTCTGCAGCTCGTAACGCTGTTAATCTGCCCGTGACATTCAATGCCGCCGTTTTCGGGTGGAGGCCAATTGCAGATGCGCTGTCTCATCTTGGTTCCGTCCCCACAGGTCGCGTCGCAGTCTCCCCACTCACCCCATGCGCTCCAACCTCCGTCCACTGTAACCAATGATTGACATCGAATGTTGCTTGTCATGAAAACATATATAGTTTTAGAAAATGTACCGTATCGTAGTTTGGCTGGTTTGCCAATCAAGTGTTCCTGATACCATTTCCCCTTGCTTACAAGTTGTATGATGGCCATCGATCACTCTCAATCATTTTGAGCTCATATACTCCTAGGTGAAGAGGAGCAAATAGTTGTCTTTCCCAATGAAACAGCACCACAACCAAACCGTAGGTGATTTGAACTCAAATGTTACACAATTATTGTTCTTCTCGTATTTATAAATAACTATTGTTGCAACTCGTGTGAGAGATTACATGTATTTGCATGGCTATTTCAAAATCTTCGGTAGTTTTGCTTTTCTTGTCTGTAATGCACCGGTTTTCATGATTAATCGACATGTTCGTAAAATGAAATTTCTTGACTAGTTTGTACTAAGTGTAGGCCTACACAATATGACATATTACAGTTACAATGGATCTTGCGTGGACTGGGCATGGAACTTTACGGACTGGATTGAACCGATGAGTTGATCTTGAATGCTGGCCCATATTTCGTAGCTCTGCTTGCCGTAGAATTATGTGCTTACGACCACGGTGCTTTACAGGGCGTCGTTATAAGTACATAAGTCAGCGGGAAGCAGAGCCATGAAATTTGATTTTTGTCTTTCCTTGGATGTTGTTATAAATTAATTCTGAAACATATTTTCAGTCAGACTTGTCACCTGGACACATGTATACATTGTCTGTCCACGTGCACGAGTACGTATGCCAGAATCGATTCAGCACCGCGGTGTCCACTGGTTGTTCCTCCCACGTAAACAACTGCATGTCCGCATGGGTGCAGTACCTCCCTTGCAGGCACAGCGCGCTAAACCGTAGCCGTTCTATCGGCTTCAGGAGCTGCAGGGCGTCCGACATCTCGGGGGAAATAGGGGTAGCATCAAGACCTGTTTATTAAGAATAGAGATTATTTGAGAATCATCGAAGAGGGTTAATGAATCCTAAAAATTGTCTCGTCGGAGTTTTTCTTCCTCATCACTTTTATTTATCTCAGTTTTTAAGACTCTTAAGAATTGTTTATGTTCTTAGGCTTGTTTTCACACCTATAATTATGTTTGCTATTTATTCTATTTCTTCGGTAGGCCTACACCGGTACTATTTGGCACGTCTATAAACATGTTAGCAAAAAGACTCAGTATAGGGGCAGTAGCCAAGTGTAACAAAAAGGTGAAATGAAAACTTGTCTTGGTATGCCCTCGAATTAACCCAATGCATCCACAGCAAGGGTGACCTTATTATTAGCCAAGAATGGACTCCCCTTCCGTTGCATACAACACTGGGGCGTGCAAAGCAGACTGGCGTCCATACTGGGCTTTAGGTTGCCCTGTTGTACTTTTGCCGTGATGCCCTTTTTAGAAATATGAATTTGTCGATAGAAATATTAGTATTCCAGTTTCCTCTTTAGACATGCCCCTTATCAAAGGAAAATTGTCATGCCCTTTCGATATACAACGAAGTTCAAGGCCTTTTTACTTAGCCAAGTCTCCGTTGCACTGCACTGTTTTATGCGACGGTTACGGAACAATCCAACCTCGGCTATAGAAGCCCGAGGCTGTAGACTTTTTGTGCATGACTTTTTCAAAACAAATACTTTATTCATTCACAAAATATACAGAATATACAAAAACAAAGAAAACTTTAAAATTACATTAATAGACTATTTGACATGTCTGTTACAAAAAATGACAGTAGCTGGGTTTGAAATTACATCCAAAAATACATTAACGATTTCACTAGACGTACGGCATGAAACGGAAAGAAAGAAAATTACAGGATCCATTCAATTTCATTATCAGTGATTTGAAAAACATTGCAGAGACCCCATTTCTTGAGGAAAATGGGAACATTGTTCTGGAGCTGGTAGTCTAGTAGCGGTATTTTATTAGGATGTTACTCTTAATACGATATTTCCAGGTTTCTAAACAGTCTTTGTAGTTTGAGTGCACACCAGCTTTGAAGCTGACATAAATTAGCTAAATCTATGTTTTCTCTCGGGCACCAGTATGTTTAAAAATGTAACGTCATGATTGAATAGTTGACTCATGTGAACAGCGTGTCTATCATTTTGTTGCTGTATTAACGATTGTCCACGAACCGTTTTTGAATTATTTTTAAATTTATTTAAACAAGTTAGTTAGTTTTTGTTTTTTTTAAATCTTGACTTACCCAACGTATAGTAAAAGACACCAATGATGACGTAGGCAAAATGTTGCAACCGCATCTTCCATTCAAGTCAATACAGGCTGAACGACCAGTAGCATACTACCAAATGAATGTTGTATAGCCCAACAAAATCTAAGAACATACTACACAAAACATTAATGTTTTCGAAAAAGCTCACGACAAAATGTAGCGTGTTCTAAAACTCTGTTACAGTTGACGTGGTTGGTTAAAGTTAAACGCCTAAATGGTACGTTGACTAAAACAATCAGTGTGTC
>JAUELU010086585.1:0-15450 GCA_032357145.1 Evasterias troschelii
AATATTTCAAGGGAAGCTTTCTATCATCATTATCTTTAAACCATGTAAGTTTAATGTAAATCTGTGAACTTTTCTGTGTTGTGTTTTACCAGAAGTATAGAGACCCTTTAAGCAAATTAGCTGGAAAATGTGCGTAAGCAAGACTGCATTTCCTAAACGTTACAAGAACATTTGAGAGCTTGTGTGCACTTTCACAATGTTTTGATTTGTTTTGTTGTGTTGCATCACCCATCTACTTACTGCAAGCAAGTCAGAGTGATTATAGAGTCTACGTTAGTGTTCAGGGTTTGGGCTACTCTAGGTTTCCGGTGCCGCACAATTTTGGTGCCGCACAAATTGGGCCTGAATAGACAACCAAGGCACATCCCCGTGAGTTGAAATGTATGGTCGTAGATTGGTAAATACTAAAAAAGTTAATGACCATAACAATTTACTTGGCATGCTGTTGATTGTGTAAACTATTTTGAGAACGGGTACCATTCGAAGTATGGCTTGGTTTAATTTTCACCACAAAACATTTGAATCGGAAAAACGATTCATGCCTGAATTGTTTCTCAGAATTCTGATGGTGTCCGTTTGCGAATGCTGCGGTCAGAGATGCGATTGATGGATTTTACGTTTTCTCAGCAAGAATACACTGTTCAGCCGAAACTTTCACAGGTGACTTTTATTGTATCGTTCTTCATAATTTTGCCTTTAAATCAGCAGAAAGTTGCACAAACCAATCTATGTCACTACCTTTAAACGTTGTGTCGCAGTGCCCTACGTGCATTCTTCCCCTGATCATCGGGCCTTTGGCAGCCCTGAAATCATCTCAACTCTATCGAGTATGGAGCACCAAATCGGTGCCAACGTTGCTTCACCCTAGCAGAACCCATTTACTCCAGTGTGTTAAGAAGTAGCTATGGTAAAGTGGCTTGCACATATTATTATAAATTTACCCAATTTCATAGAGCCGCTTAAGCACGAAAAGTAGCTAAGCACAAGTGGCCCAATTGATGTCGGTGCTCCAGGGTACACCCCATTGAAAAATTGACTTTTGAAGTTAAAAATTACCCGAGTAGAATGATACATTTTAAATGCTTTAATGTGATAATTTAAATGTTTTTTCAAATTTATTTTTAAATTTACACCCAGACAATGTAATGTTTTTACACTCACGTCAGATTATCTTATTTAACAAACACAAATAAACGACACAGCAAGAGCGCTGCAAAGCAAAGGGGCTTGTTTGATAGAAATGCAAACGGACACTATAATTTGAATTGGCCAGAATTAGTTCCCTAAGAAAAGGAATTGTTCACCCCCTTTTGCCCCTTTAGAATGTTAACCGAGTTCCGACTTTGGTACAATGCAAAAACTGTGGTTTTAAAACCGACTCCATGAGTGTTGTTATTACTTATAATGTACCGAAGAGAACGTCAACATTAACAACATAGGGTGTTCAAATAACAAACACTTCTGCAAAAACAACTACATTGGTGTTATTTTGACACCCTAGGGTCATAATTTTTGGTTCTCTCTTCGGTATCTATGTGACAACACTCATGAGCAAGTTCGGTTGGCTCGACTAGAGTCGACTAGACATAGACATCAATTAAACAGCGCGGTCAAGGTGCTGCCTACAATAATGTGGCCAGTCAACGGACACAGCAACAACATTACGTACATGTACAGCCACTTGAGGGCGCCCTATATTCTCAGTGGTATTGAAGTATTTAATGTAGATTTTAAATATGTACAACGTGCAATCCTTCTATCCATCAGCCATCAAAGATACTAGCCTTATAGCTGGAGTTACGGATGATTGAACGCCATAGTCAATCTGGATGTCACTCGAACGCTGAATGGTTGAACCAGCTAGTCTAACTGAATCAACCAAGCTCCGGAGCACTGTTTGTCTAGTCAACTAACCAAGTTACGTCACTTCGACAAGATGGCGTTTTGGAAAATTACATTATTTTTCTCTTCGATACGTTGGTCGCCATATTTGCCGAATCAATCGACTAAACGCGTTCGAGTGAACCAGAGACCACGCAAATACACCGATCCATTAAGCCACGCCCATTTCTCTTTGACCAATCACAACCGCGAAATATGTTACCATTTGAACCGTTTGGTTATCTTTGCACTAATGGTGATCGGGTTTCGCGTCTGTGATTGGCCATCTTGTAAGGAGGCGGGGCTTAATGGATCGATCTATTGACTAAAGGTTAGCACCCGAACTTGCTCAATGGTGTCTATTTTAACACCTGATCATTTTTCTTGCAGTGCAATTACAAACAAAACATTGCTTACCAAAATACCGTCAACACCAACATTTCACTTCAACCATCTTTGCCTGGCCAGTTTCCTTCTCAGTTTTGCTGAGCAGAATATTAATAAGCAATTGAAAATTTCATCTTAAAATAACTCAATGAAATAAGACCCTGGATTAAAACCCACACTATTTCTCAGATGAATTCGAAAGATTGTGTATATTTCTGTCCTTTTAATTTGTGTAACGTTGCTAAATTAATGTTCTTAGCCTTAGCTAAATGAATGTTCTATTCTTATGTGCCATGCAATGGAAATTAAATTTCTGTATTTTAAAAAAAAAGGGACAAGAACATTCCAAATTCTAATGCCAAATTGCTCGGCCATGACACCCTCTGCTGTAATGAAGCTAAAATAATCAATCGGCGACTTGAGTCACGTGACTCATAGTGGGTATACAGTGTAAACAAACCTAGCAAACAATGCACAGTGAGCATGGGAAACCATGGCTGCTTCACACCTTACGGCAGAAGCGCTCGGAAGCAGCCAAGCGTTTCCATTCACACTGCGCCTTGCTTGCTTGGTTTGTTTACATCTTATACCCACTATGGGTCACGTGACTGCAGTCGCCGATTGTGTCTATTATTCACTACACAACACAGTGAACAATTTCCATTCATAGCAAAAATCTACGTATAAATGTATCTGTGGTTACTAAAAAATCGGCACCTCACTTAGTACTTATGTAGCCTTTAGTGGACAAAACATGTTCAGTAAGTTGCTATGCAAATGTGCCCGATGAAATTGTTCCCTGCACCATAACTTTAAGCCCGGTTCATACTTCCTGCGAACGCGAATGCGAAGCGACTTTTGACGTCACAACTCGCAACGAATAATTCGCAGCAGTTGAGCTGTGCTCAACTCTTGCGAATTATTTGCGGTGAAAACAGAGTTGTGACGTAAATATTCGCTTCGCATTCGCATTCGCAGGAAGTATGAACCGGGCTTTAATGAACATTACATGCAAGTATGTTTGCATAACTGAAGCTTTAAAACTAATTACTTACATTGCTGTAGAAATGTATCATATTGGAGCAGCCATTCCCATGATATGCATAAATTAACAAACCTGTGAAAATTTGGGCTCAATTTGGCATCGCATGCAGTTGCAAGAAACTTATGAAAAGAAAAATGCCCTTAAATGTTGCATAGAATTGTGTTTTTTGCACCGATGCAACCAATGAAACCTTTCTTAAGCATCGCGATGCTTAACCTTTCCCAGATTTACTTTTTGGGTGTTTATTACCTGAAACTACATAATATCAGTGGGGATCACTTCTAACAATGTTTTATGATACCAACAGCTCTCCAGTGCTCTTTACATTGTCATTTTTTGTTGTCATTAACTTGCGTAGTAAATATCAAAAGTACACACTGCCTTTAAATCAAGGCCACGTCCGAATCAATTGACTTATATGGCTACAGCTATTTATTGTCGTTGGTTGTAGAGACAATAGCCACAGCCAAAGCCAAAGCCTTTAATTCGAACACGGCTTTACCAAGCAAAAAACTTAGAGAAAATAGTCTGGTTCCTTTTAATATAATGAGAAACAAAATAAGTGATTACTATAATGCAAACAGGGCACACGACAACATGGTGGTTTTATACTTTAACTAGTCAAACAGCATTTTCTTTTGCAACGTCAAAGCCGCGAGTTTTCCCAATCATGGTTGGCAAAAGTACGGGCGGCTTACACTAAAAAATAAAATAATTAAATAAAATATAACAGTTTACTATTTGACAGTTAATGCTAACAAGTTAATACCCATAGGCCCTATTACTGATAAGTAAAAGTTACTATCCAAAACAAAAGGTAGATAAACTTAAAAGTTGAATGTTTTGATCAAACCAGTCTATACAAATGTTAGCTACTCAAGGCGTTCCAAACAAATTGGTGGTCAATGTTCGTAAACAAAATAAATGAATATCACACAGAAAAACTTTCAGTACAATTTATAATTAGGTTTACGTATTTCGCAAAATGTACTGAATTATGAGACCTATATATCAAAGCATCGTGTTACAGCATAGGATAATAACAAGGTGGTGCAGGCCAGAGGAACTATCTGCTGCCAAAACACGTCAGAAAACATTAGGGCGAGTCCCTTCTCTTAACGATGATTGTACTATATTATTTTAAAGTGCAAGACATTTAAAATATGTTTATGAATGTTCATAACAGTCAAACGAAACTGTAATAAGACAACAAAAATCAGCCATTGATTATGATAATAAATAATGCTTGGCCACGGTATCGTTCAGTAAATAAACACTTCACAAAAATGTTGTTATAGCTCAAGTTGTTTTGTAGCGCTAATAGACAAAATGCACGTTTTATAAAATGAAGCTTTACTACTCTGTTATTCAATGCGCAGATTGACTATATAGTGGGTTGTGCTAAGGGTGAGGGGTTAATAATGACATTATTGTGAATGGTGCAAGGGTTAAGTTAGAGTGTGAAGATTTAGTTCAGTGTTAGGGTGACAATACTGGGCTCGATTTCACAAAACGCTAGATTCATCTTTATATGAGATGTCACTATTGCCATAGTGATTTGTAATGTGACATCACACTTTGCTAGGCAAAGATTGGTATGATCAATCTTAGCTCTTTCTGAAACCGAGCCCTGGTGTTGTGACTGTTGCCATGGTTTGTGCTCGCATTGCTACAAAATCCAGTTTGCGCATTTGGCTAAAACATGCATTCTGTCTACTTTGCGCAAATTTTAAAAAAAATTTGCTTTACTAGTCAGATGAAGGTCATAAAACAGTTTCGATTGATTAAATACTACATTATGAAATTAAGTCAAAATACTAAGGTGCTTTCAATCAATAACATGCTTTTGTCAAAGATTCCTTCTTTCATCAATTAAACTATTTTACAAGGTTCCATACGAAGGACTAATCCATGAGCTTTTCTTGCCTTGATTTAGAAAATATCTGAAAACAATTTGGTGACTTTAGTTTAATTTTGTCCAAGTCTTCCCCTAAAATCAACATTAAATTGTTGCTGACTTTTACACTCTTTGTAGTAACGTGGTTTCGGCAAGAAAAATTACATGTTCTTAAATTGCGCTTACAATACACTACTTACATTTTGGGTACCCTGGTTTATCCATTTTTTTATTTTATTGTTTTGTTTTTGTTTGTTTTTGTATTGGGGGTAAGGTTTTTGTTTATTTCTCGCTTCAAATGTTGTATTCCTAGCTACTCTGAATCCATCAAAAACCAAAGGGTGTTGTAATTGAATTTATTACATTGGATTTACCATGATAAACCAACAATGCATAGCATAAGGCCAGGCGTACACATTTTATCAAATCAACTGATATGTAAGTAGGCCTACTGACACCGAGATACATTGTACAATACAGTTTTAGATTTTGATGGATTCAAGAAAAGCCCATTGAGTAAACAATAAACGAAGGCTGTATCTATCATCTGAATTGTGGCTGCGGATGTGGCTGGATCGCCATGTGGATGAGTGTTAAGGTTGCCCATGGCAACAGCCGCAGCCAAAGCCGTAGCCGCACATTCGGTCACAGCTGAAGAGGGCCCTCTCTTCGGGTGGCTTCCGGTCATGGTACAGTTTGTTTTAGGTAAACATGTCTGTTAAGACTTGACAAAGTCTTTCTTCAGATGGTGACAGTTCAACAAACGTAGTTATGAATGTAGCATCAACATCACTACCAGTATGTCACTTCAACAGTTGAATCAGTGAGTTCATTTATAGTGGAAAGTCATCTAACTAGACTTGACGCAGTCATTCAGCTGGTGGCCAACATTCAAAAAAAGTTTGTTAGCCCATGGCCTCCTTCATCCATGGTTAGCCTTAACATATCAATACGTCAATTCAACAGTTGGTTAGACTTGACACAGTCCGTCTGCAGATGGGTGACACACAGTCCAAAAGCGTTAGTTTTCCTCAACATCCTATAACACTTCAGCAGTTGAACTTGTAGTGGAGTGTCATCTGGCTACTTGACAGAGTCCTTCTTCAGATGGTGGCTCACAAAAAGCGTTGACAAGCCTCAAGATTGAATGTATGTCATCTCCAAGGTCATCGTCTCATTCTCAATCTGCTGTAGAAAGTGAACCATTTTCATAAGCTATTTGATGAATTATTTAAGTAGTAGTTTTTTGATGTTATCGTGTGCAAGAAAGTTCTCCTCCAGCTCCAATCAGTTCTTCCACTCATTGATCATGCACACATAACCTGACACAACATTCAAAGTTTTGTTTTTCCTTTGTGTTTTTAAAAACCTTTTTCTGAAACAACTTGATCCCCTATTTTGATGAGGTTTTTCACCAGTTGGTTGTATGGTGTGTTAATTGCAAACTAAAGAATGTGAATGAATGTGGTCTATCAAAATGAGAATCTCAAATGTGCTAGTTCTGAAACATAAACGACTTTGCAAAATTTGTGTGATAAATTTCTCTACGAGGAAACGTTTTTGACTGCATTTAAAAAAAAACTTACCAAATGGTCTGTTGTTGACACTAGACTTGACCTACGTCACTTCAACAGGTGAACTCGTAGTGGAGAGTCATTGGGCTCGACCAGACACAGTCCGTCTTCAGATGGTGGCACAAGTCCAAAAATCGTTTACTTCATCTCATGTGTCATCTCCAAGGTCATCGTCTTAATCTGCGGTAGAAAATTAACAATTTTCAAAGATTAATTTTGATAAACCCTTTAATTAAAAGTTGCTTGATGCTTTCATGTGCAATGAAATTCTCCCCAGCTCCTATCAGTTCTTCAACTCATTGAACATGCAAACAACATGACATGACACAACAATCAAAGTTTTGTTTTTCCTTTTGTGTTAAAAAAAAGAAATCTGAAAAACTTGACCTCCTTTTTGATGGAGTTTTCCATCAGTGATTGCTTGTATGGTGTGTTTAACGCAAACCAAAGAATAGGAATGAATGTATTATTTCAAAATGAGTATTCTTATTTGAACCTTTCAAACGATGCTTATTCTGAAACATTAAACTTTGCCAAATTTGTTGGACGAACTTTCTCTTCGAAGAAAAAATGTTGACTGAATTAAAAAACAAACTTACCGAGTGGTCTGTTGTTGACGCTTTCTCCTGAATTCTCGAACGAAGCTTGTCCAAACAGATCAAGTTGTAGTCACCACTCAGTGAAAGACTGCTCAACTGAATGACAATTTAGGAAGGGATAAATTTGTATCATGCATTAACATTCGTTATGGTAAAATTGCAAGATGAGCCGACTTCTATGGTTTTAGGAAGGATTTCAGTTTGTTTGAATTGTTGTGAACACAACTGGTTCTTAATGTGGTTTTTTATCCGGTGGTTGGCTGCAATGGCTGGTCGTTCATACTTGCTCTTGTAGATTCTCACATGATAGTCTTCCACTAGTATTTTGACTGCTAATTTATATGAGAGATTCAAAGCATGCCTTTTGGCTGGATTTTTACTTTTTCCTTCCAAAGTTATTAATACACTGATGTTGTCCATCCTCCAAAATGTCTCAATTGAGTTGTCGTCCTTTCTAGTGGGTAGTTTCTTCATCAGTTACTTATAACTATAACCCGATACATTACCAAATCGTTCGCATGACCCAAGTCCCTGCTGGTAGGCATCAACTCAGCTTAGTGAAGATTTCAGAACAAACTACATCATCTCCAAGATGAAAACATTGTCTGCTTTTAGAAGAAAACAATTCTCTAGAAAGGGTAAATTTTTAGGGGGCACATCAATTATAGCCAAAGACAGGTTCACCACACATTACCTGAGATAACCCAAATACTTTACCAAACCAATGTCAGCTACGGTGTCCCAGAGCTGCCATATATCCATTGCTTGCCACAACACCCATCTTAGCCACAGTACGCTGCAGACTCTATAGACAAAATAGAAATACAATACTGTAGCCCATGGAGGCCTTGTTAGGAGCTGCGGAGAAAAAGTTAGGAGCTGCGGAGAAAAAGTTAGGAGCTGCGGAGAAAAAGTTAGGAGCTGCGGAGAAAAAGTTAGAAGCTGTGGAGAAAAAGGTTAGTTTTCTTCAACACTTACCCGTATACTTTTACCTGATACCTCACCGTGTATACTTGAACCTTTCAGCTAACATCCGACCTCTCTTGCTTCCAGTCACCTACCAGGGACATCAAAGAGAGGGCCTTCACCGTCTACTCAAGTTCTGCGTTTACTGATGACGGCGTAGTACTTAGTTTTGGATCAAGACATTATGTTTTACTAATTTAGGGCATTGTTGTGGAAGTACATATGCGTCACCGCAAAGGAAACGAGATTGAGCATCTTAGAATCAAGACTAAGTACTACGCCAGTCATGTCTCATACGTTACCTATTACCAGTAAACCTGCTGGAAAGAGTGGAGTTAGTCTTATCTCTAGGCCAACACTTTAAATACTCTAGGCCTTTACTGTCTTACCATTCATACAAACCTGGGCATCACTGACGTCTTCTCCCAAAGACGATCTGCTTTTCTATCTCTCCTGTCCTCTCTCTCGGCTTCTTCTTTTTTCTTTAAACATAATTGTTTCCTCTCTGTCTCCTTTCTCTTAATCTTTTTCAATTTTATTTCAATTTTTTGCAGCGCTCACAAATAACTGTTTTGTAGGGAGGGTTTTTGAATGATCCCCAGCTTTAATAATAATTGTTCTAAATTTCGGGACTACAGCTTTTCAATACTTGTTTGCTATCAGTACCCCCCCCCCTCTTTTATTTGAACTTTTATCTAAGTGAGAAAGGGTTACGGTCGGGCTGTTTACTTATTGTCTAATTATATTTTTTTCTCGTCTACATTCAGAATTGATGTAATGTTGATATTAGGAATATGTGAATACTAATTTAGCTTGTCTAAATGATCTATTCAATACTCCTAAATCAAACATTAATCATCAAATGAATGGTGAGTGCAATAGAATACTTGAATGGTCTTGTGTCTACATGCAGGTTTTTATTTGTTTTAATGAAAAAACATTATGGATGAAGTTTTAATTGGATTATATACTCTCCCTTTATGAACATTGCGCTATTTGAAATATCTAATCATGACAATTATAAATAAACATGACAACTGATGACTTGAAGTATCAACCCTGACAGAAATTTCCAGTAAGACTAGTCTCCTAACTAAAACGCATCATTGGCTTCGACCAATATGCAAAGAAAGAAATGCCAAGACATTGTGACGTCACTTTGAAAGCTATACAAGAAAGGACAACATCAACAAGGTCGCCGCAAATCAATGGGGGCGGGGGCGGTAGAAAGGGGGGACTCTGCAAGAGAACGGGTTAGATCTTCTCTTACCATTCGCAGTCTTCACACTCTTGTCTTTATCTTGAATGCCAACTTGCGCTATCCGACCTCCACTATTGCGCTTTATCAATAATCTATACTTTTTTCATTATTAATTTTGTTTGCCATGGTCATTTTGCCGCATTTCTGCCGGTTCCTTTCCGCACCTTTACAACCCACAGGAGAGAGTTTTGTGACATTTAATTAAATTCGATTTATCTTTACATCATGTGAAAGCACAATAAACTTGTTTTTCATTGTTTCATTTAAACAAACTTACAAAAAAGTACTGCCTGTTGCTAAAGAGATTTAATTTAAAAATAAATAAATAAATAAAATCTATTATCAAATTGATGTGAATCGCACGAGAAAACTGTTGAAGTGGAGGTCGGATTTGGCAAAGTTTTCCATACCTTGGTCCTTAGGCGACCTCCAGAGTACGTGCAGATCACTATGCGACAACACACACCAATACCACATATCCATAGATCTTCAACTCCCATCCAGTCACAGTCTCTTGAGAGCCGACAGCACATATATGTTCACTCTTCCTGCAACTCACGAAACAGTCCCATAAATATTGTCTTTAGCTGGCTTCTGTGTCTTCCCAAAGTCGCTCCCCGTCTTGGTCCAACGCTTACTAACGCCTTAGTCGTTCCCCGTCTCTGAAATGAAAAAATAATCCCTCAATAAGTAAAACAGGTGTAATGAAGTTAACAATTTAAGTATACAATTGCGGTCACATTGCTAGAGATTAAGTGTTCGTAAAAACGAACTCAGGTGGATTTCGGGGTTAAACAAATTACTGGAAACAAAAGACCAGATATTAAAACTCTAAAATTACTGTTTAAACCACAAGATGAGGTCAAACTAATAAAAAGAAAAATGTCACATTGATTATTGCTCCCTAAAAGATACAAAGATAATGAATTTAACTTTGGTAGTTCAGAAGATTTGAATTTGTGTACGAATATGGTTTTCCCGGTTGATCTCATCTCTTTAGTTGAAACCGTCACTCAATATCATATAGATGCATGCAAACTGATATATCGTTTGAGTTTAAGTTATAGGTCGGTCGTTTTAAAAGGGAGGGTATATCTTTGTTAATTACTAAAACAAGTTAATTAACATAAAAGGCACTGCATCTGTTGATAATATACAACATGTTGAGAAACAATTCCCTTCAAAAGAATGTAGAAGCGGGATTCACAAACATTTCAATCTGAGAAACGTTCCTCAGAATGTGTCTGGGGGGGGGGGGGGGGGGGGGGGAAACGTTCCTCAGAATGTGTCTGACCCCCCCCCCCCCCCACCTCACCGTAAGTCCAAATAAGCCCGGTCCTGGTAGTGTTCAGTGAGTATACAATTATCTACCCCCCAAAATCATGAACAATTTGAGTCTTAATGGAAAACAAACAAACATAGCTCAATAATCTGACGAACGTTGGTTTCTGCGGAGAGCAGAAACCACCGTGCTGTAGGTATTTTATTGTTCCAAAGCCTTACCTCCAAATGTCGTTGAAACGAAGTGTTCGGCTTGGGTGGTGCAGTTCAACACTGCAGTATACGGCAAAACAGGAGTGCTCTCTCCAGCTGTAGTCTAACCACAGTGACAAAAAAATCGCAAGGTTCATTGGCTTCATGTTCTCAAAATCTTGGCCAAGCCATTAAAGAATATCATTAACGATAGAATTCACATGATCAGCCATGGTAAGAATTTTAATAAATTCACGAGTAAAGTTCATCAGAAAAACGCGACGTCCAAATCACATGTTGCTGCCATCCAGTCTGCGACGGTCCAATGTGAATGCCTTGCACACATGTAACCACGCCGGTCAACCATGGGTTCGAATCCCTATGGGTAAATTACATACACATTTTCCTATACAAAATGTTGGCTGTGTGTGAACTGGTGCGTGACGTGTGTTATACATTGGGTCAGCACCATTTTCTCAAAGGAATTTGTTTTCTCAATGGCCGTGTCACATGGCTTTGTGCGCCCTCAACTAGTTCTATTATATAACTCTGTGGAAGGCCTACTTCACAAACCAGCACAAAGCTCCTTATTTGCGTAACGAGGAATATCTTCTTAGAGCTGACATTTCCAAAGTAAACCCCAGTCCAAGGAATCTACGGAAATGTTGTTTAATTAAAAGTCTCAGTCATGCATGGCTCAATAAGTTTATTCTAACAATACAGTGTGAGGGAGAAAATGGCGGGAAATAGGGATGGCCTAAATGCAGAAATATCTTAAGAAGAACCAAAGTGCTATTCGGGCATGCTTTTTCTGTGGCCGGGGTTCAGGTATTTTGTTTTTTGTTTTTTTAACAATACTCAAATAAAGACAGTTTTTGCTGCGATCGAAACATAAGACCATTAATATAACTACGTTTGTATTTGTACCATATTTATGCCATTTTGGCTGCTAAGCAAGTCTTTAAAAAAAATCTGAAAAACTTGACCTCCTAAATTAAAGATGAAGCTTAGGGGAGAAAAATACGTATATACCAATTGACATTTCAGCATGTTTCAGATGAATTCAATAAGATTCGGCCGGCCGTCATATTGTGATGTGACGGCAAGAGCAAAAGCAGGAACTGGGTTAGGGTTCGTAATTCCATACAGCCTCAAATGCCTGCTTTGATAATAACAACAGTCCCACTCTGAGGCAAACTTTCTTGAAATGAAAATTACTGATTTTCTTCAGAAAATATGTAACCTTTATAGTTTGGAAGTCGGATACTGTACTGAGCGGGAAAGTCAACGACGGCTAGATAATCTGTCATTAGTCTCGCTCTTGTTAATGGTGCTGCTACTAACTTTTAAAATACTTAATATTTAATTGAAGCTATGCTAATGTTATTAGAGAGCTGTGTGTGTAACTTGTATAAACGCATATGCTTTGAGTCAATTCAGATGTTGTGCTCTGCCAATAAAGTCAGGCAATAAAGCTTGTTCGTTGGTAAATCTGGTTAATTTCGCGTTATACATGAGAAAGTTAGGTTGGCTGACTAGAGTCAACTAAACTTAACCACACTCGATCTAGATGTCACTCGAACGCTGCATGGTTCAACTATCTATAGTCCAACTGGATCAACCTAGCTCCGGAGCACTGCCTTCTCTAGTCAACTAACGAAATTACGTCACTTTGTCAAGATGGCGGTTTGGGCCAATAATGTTGATAACGATTGGACATTAATGGTTCTGATTGCAAGCAATACGGGAAAAAGATGACGCTCTTATTTATAAAAAATTGAAACACTTCATAACCACACAGAAATCTTCATCGTGATATTTTTTATTTGTACTTCCAGTTTGCACAAGAAGCATGGTCAAATCAGGTCACCACTGTACATTAAAAAGTTGCATAAATTATAATAAATATTCACAAATGATTGTAACAGTAGTGGTTCTCAAGATATGTTTTTTTTCTCTTTTTATAATATTCAACTTTGAATTAATGTAACTTAAAAACGTTATCTCCACAAAAATCTAATCAATTTGTCAAATTCTGTTTTAAAGCATCAATAACCCTTTTTCAGTAAACCTGCTTGTAGACAGAGAGACAGAGAAACCACACACCCCATGCCCACAACAAAACAGAACCAATTACGAACACTCCAAACAAACAAGGGCAAGAATGTAACTCATGATGACAGAGATAAATTTTGACATGATCATTAATGATGCCTTTACATTTTTATCAGTGATTATTTTTAGAGAGTTAATGCAAGTGATTGCCAACCAATTGAATTCGGCTGCGGCAGGGCCGTCGCTCTGCGGCAGGGCCGTCGCTCTGCAGCGACAACAAGAATAGGCCCTTTCCGCAACTCGGCCACATCAACTGCCGAAGCCATTAATTCGCGCACCACCTTTAGATTAGATCTTGATTTAGATGCACATTGCTTGACAGAACGAGGATATCAGCTATAATGCCTGATGTTTGTTATTAAAATGTTTATTGTTTGATAGTTCTCGCCTGAAAAAACCTTAACAGTGAAATCTGGTTGCAATTTACCAAAAAACGTGGATATGGGAAAATAGTAATTATTTACACATTTCTGTCTTCCACCCCAAGTTACATATTTGAGTGAATACAACATAAAAACACAAGGAATGAAAATATGATAGTTTGCTGTTTTCAATGAATCGCATTCGTAATTACTTCCATATCAGTTGGAACCGGAGTGACATTTTCTCAAAAGCTCAGGATGGTCTGAAACTAGCTGTCTGTAGTCTGCTATAACAGCTAGTTACTACTAGCTAACTACTAGTGACTGTAGTCTGCTATAACATGGCCAACAAGACACGCTATCAAACAGTGTCACTGTCTCAGGCCGTGTCCAAAATGGGGGCTACGGCTACGGCTATGGCTAGGGCTAGGGCTACGGCTGGATCACTGCATCATCTTGCGTTGAAGTATAGGACACCCTTAGCAACACCCTTAGCAACCGTCGTAGCCGTAGCTGGTAATTCAGACGCGGCCTCGATATAAACGATAATACTGAAAACTACTGTTGTTAAGCTAACTTTGCATCCCGAGGCCAAGTCACTGAGTTTTGCCGGGAAAAAACGATTGCTTAAGCACTATTCAACAGGTTAGCAAGAAAATGAGGCGGCCAGGGCACAATTTCATACAGCTGTTTTTAAGCAGAAAAAGGTGCCTATAAAATTGTTCTCCTAAGCGAAAAGTAGCTGGGAACCAGTCACAAAACTATACATTACATGGTGTTTTGGCTGGTAACCTGTTTCTGCTAGGCAAGATTTTTCTGTGCCAAGCATCGTTTTGTACTGAACAGCTTTTACTTAGACCTAAGTTGTGTGTTGATCATGGATTTGCACTGTTACCTCAGTCATTTGCTTACAGTGAGCTCCGGAAAGGTAATATGCCTTTTCGTGAGCTTATGGTTAGCAGGGCTATGAAATGGAAACGGCACAGTAAGCACATAACAGTAGCCCCTGGACTGTGCATTATTTCATTTTTTGTGCAACTTAAAACTCATATCTCCGAAACTTGCCCTGTTTACAAACAAAGGTTCTGGAGTATGTTTTCTATAAACACATCAATTCTTTGGTTTAAAAAATGGTTTTCAATTCATATGTCCGAAATGACTAAATTTTGAAGTTATTTATATAATTTAAATTTTAAAATTTACAAAATTTAATTTCAGATTGTAGTTATTAATTTACAGAAGTACCCAAAGTACTCACTAAGTCCACTCTATTGGTATGACCTATTGGTGCTGTTGTCAATAATTAAAACTCTACGAAATCTTTCAGGCTTCGTTATCGTGGCAAGTTCAGATTCCAAATTAAATAACTTTGCATAATTGGCTTTGTTATTGAAAAGTTGATTGGCATTGTTTCAAGGTTTGCAACCCACCAGAATTACATGATTTCACAGTTAACATTGTTTCCCTGGTTATCCTTTCACTCTTGTCCTGATTTAAAATATACTACTAAATCTAACAGTTGACTTGAGTTTTTCCCTCCAGTATTGTGATTACAGAGCTCTGCTTAGTAAATCAAAAGTTACCTTTACTTGGTTCTTTCATAGTACTACTTTTTGGTGACTGGAGCCTGTTAGCTCATCAGCATTAAAGGGGATCTGTTGTCATAATCAAGGTAGGCCATTGGCTGTACATGGAATGTTGAACTCTCATCCACTTACTGCATGCCCTTCTTCGTATCATTTGTATGGGGGTGGGCCGTGCGCATGCAGCAACTGGGTGAGAGTTCATAATTCTATGTACAGCCACAGGCCTGCTTTGATCATGACAGCAGTAACCCCTTTAAAATCGTCCGCAGACATTCAACATCAACTAGTTTACAGATAAAACAAA
>JAUELU010086591.1:0-15448 GCA_032357145.1 Evasterias troschelii
GGGTGTTTTTTCTTCCATTATTATCTCGCAACTTCGACGACCAATTGAGTTCAAATTTTCACAGGTCTGTTATTTTGTGCATATGTTGAGATACACCAAGAGAAAAGACTGGTCTTTGACAATTACCAATAGTGTCCAGTGGCTTTAAGTAAGAAAAAAAGTTAAACCTCTTTCCCGATTTTCTTTCTCGCCGCAAGAGTTGCAGGATGCAATCAAAAGTCAATCCAGCAGTGCAAAGACAGACATCAGAACATGGTTGAAGCTAGTAAGTATCAAAAATGTTACCCCAAATTTAATACTGTAGGCCTGCTTAGTTTCTTAAAGGGATTGTATACGTTTGGTAATTGGAATCCACAGTTTGTTTCAGTTGTCTTCTAGCCTATGTATACCGTAAAACTAACCTGTAAAAATTTCAAAAGGTGGAAGTGTTTTGAGATTTGCCAAAAATCTGGAGGGATTATGTCCATGAAGACAGATCTGCAGTAGGAATACAGAATCTGAGAAACGCTTCTCAGACTCAATTTACAGCCTTGTTTTCACAGACTTTTTTAGATGCTTGGTAGCAGCAGACTTGTCGGTCCTTTTCCATTGTTCTTTACCAGTAACCAGGGTGCATTACGTGCACATGCTGGTGAGAACAATGTCAGAACCGGTACAGTCTGCAGGACTGCAGGACTTAACCACAGGTCCAATGAACTGTAAATTTGAAATGTAATATGGCTTGAATGAAATAGGAAAGTAAATATAATAGAGTAAATAAACCTCTCTGTTAAAAACACACAGAACTAAACTACTTAAGCAGAGAAAGCAAAACCATACATTATTCACCTGTCGCATTAAATTTGCAGTCACAAAGAGAAGGGGAAAATTGAGGGCTACAGGTCAAAAGGTGCTTGACGAAGTCCTTTCCAAAGAAAAACTTTATGGTATTCCTCAAGCAATTGACACATTCTCTGGTAAGTACTTTGTAATGTAAAGCAAAAATGGACAATTGACATGATTTAATAACATGTTTTCTTTATCAATGGTTCATTCTCTAAATCAATAAAAACCTTTAAATAATACAAACTATGAGAACATTATTAACTTAAACATTACAATTTAATTGAGATGAAATGCAACATCTTGAAAGTAATCGGACAATTTTTTAAAATAATACTCTAACGTAAAACATTTCTTTAAACAAACTTGTTTAATCATCTGATTTCACATTTTAGTTATAGGTCGACTGTAGCTGGTGTGTTTGTACCTTTCTTTTATCAGGATCATTGATCGGTGAGTTAAGCGACGCCGGTATGACATATTTTTTATGAAAGGAATTATAGTCTGAATCTGAGTGTAGTTTTTAAAATAAATTATTTATTGAATTTTTTTCACAAAGTAACTGCCAGTGATTTGTAAGCTCACTTAACTGCCATTATTGATGTAAAGCGCATCGAGACTTTTGTGTGATGCGCTATATAAGTACTGTGCTATTATTATTATTATTATTGTATTTTAGGGTTAATCCTTAAAATGTACATGGTTTTAAGCATGTTCCGTTGCTATTAAAATAGCAATGGAACTTATTATGTAAAGAGATTGTACTACTTGCAACTAATATTGATTATTCATATTTGTTTCAGGCCCATCAGATGCAAATGATATGCTATTTATGCTGACTCGGGTATGTTTATGTAAAAACGACTTCCTCTGAAGTAACGAAGTTTTGGGGAAAGATGTAATTTCTCACTACAATATTTGAATCTCACAAAGACTTCAGGCCTTAAGCCTTTCTCAGGCATATGGGCCCAATTTCATAGAGCTGCTTAAGCAGACAATATTGGTTAACAATGAAATTGGGCCCAGAAAGCAAACAAAATTTGTGCAACAAGGGTGGTTTTTTGTTCATTATTTTCTTACAACGTCGATGACCAACTGAGCCCAAATTTTCACAGGTTTGTTATTTTATGTTGAACAAGGAAAATATGACTAGAGCGGGATTTGAACCAACGACCTCCGGATTAACGTGCCGGCGCTCTACCAACTGATCTAGAGCTATCTAGCCCTATGATGGCGGTCTCCCTATTTTGTCAATATCCTTGTTCGGTGGGTGCCAGTCACAAGCCAGTCAATTTCCCTTGTGGTTTATTGTTTGTTGTTTGTTTATTGTTGGTTATTTTATGCGTATGTTGGGTTACACCTAGTGAGAATACTGGTCTTTGCCAATTACTACAGTGTCTATTGCCTTTAACTGTTAATATTAATATTTCTACGGCTTTTTACTTTAAACGGGTTCATTTAATTATTACCTGGGTAATTTTGATCTGGTATTGCAAAAAAATTAAAGAGCAAATGCATTAAACTGATCAGGATGTTAACATCATGTAACAACTATCAAACGTGTTCAGTGCCTTCAATGGGTACTATTCAAAGTCGGATCTGCAAGCTCACAAAAACACTAACTTTACTTTCACAAATCATGTTTTGTGTGTTGCAATTCCAGCTGTAGCTGCAACACCAACACCATCTGCGGGAATGCCCCTCTCAGATGACTCATCTAGGACATCCACCAAACAGTGAGGAAGATGACAGAAGGGGAGTATATGCCTTGCAAAATAGAAATACTGGAAGATGACCAGAAACACCTAGTCACATGTACAACATAATTTCCAAATACTATGAAACCAAAACTAAAGTTCTTGAATCAAAAGGTAAGTATCCCCTCGCACTCCAAAAAGCCCAACCTCTGTTTACAGTACCAGGGCTCGATTTTTACACTGCATCACCGGCCCGAGGCCAGTCATTTCAGTGTCGTGTTTATGTTCAGTTTGTTATTGTAATAAATTTCTTTATGTTGTTATTTCTGTTAACACTTGGTTTCACATTAACATTCTGGTCTTCTAAATCTATGTATCATATTAATGTCCTTGTTTTTCCCCTTATCTTACTAATGTCGGGCCCTCTGACTTGTGTATTACTGTATGCATTTGAATTATTCGTGTGTGACGCGATGCTCAAATTAAAAGTCCTATTAATATTAATAATTGTTATTTTTAAGTTGTTGGTGGACGTATGGCTTGTAGTATTGCTTTAATTTTTATTAAACATATAAATTGAAACAAATTGTTTAGTTAAGGAAATAATTTATTTTTATTTCACAGTTATTTCTTTCTTTATCATGATCTCAACTCAGTAAACCCAATTCAGAAAAACTGCAAAATATTTCAGATTTCAAAAGTGAAACATTGAAAGAGCGATAAATATTAATTAAATAGTAACTCGTGTTTAAAGTAAGGTTATTGTAGACAAATTTACTTATTGAAATAATAAACACAAAATTAAAAAATTAAACTACAAACGGGTCACTTAAAAAACTAAACAAAAATTACAAAAAATTCGTCTGAATTACGAAAACACTTTTTGTCGATTCGCCTTATTGATCAAATCAAGTTGCGTTTATGGTAATAATTAAGAAAGTTTGTATATAAATTTAATATATAAAAGTGAACAACATTTCCTAAACCAACATTTTGTTTCAACTTTAAAAATAAACAAAAAACTGGACTTTCACATCGATTGGAAGGTACAGCAGTTAATATAACAATGTTACTTATAATAATACAATTTTGACACCATGCGTGTTTAGAATGTTGACAAGGACTTGTAATTTAGTATTATATATATTCCTGTTGATTTCAGTTCTCAATAATTGATTGTGAACTGTGGATATTCCAAGTTAAGTTTGCAGCCCTAATCATTAAAGATTTGCACAATTTAAATACATTAAATTAACTATATTACTGAGGTTCATAAGTAGCGATCTTTAAGAAAGATTGCACAATTTAAAAATTACTTTAATTGGTTATTTCTAAATAATTTACTGTATCTTCTTCTATACTTGCTAAATTTTGTCGCAATCTACTACTTGACGTCAATATGTCACTGGGACTGAGAGTAATTTGGCTTACGAGACCCTGCACATCTCCCCTCCTCTCACAACCTGGAAAATATAGACCACACACACCGTAATGTGGGTCCACCGCCACCAACTTGTCCGCCGTGCATCACCTCCCCCCCATGTGGGAAAAAAAAACGCACTGGCAATCTGCCAGCCATCCTATTTTTATATAGTATTAAAACAATCAAACGTTTAAAAAAGGGTATGATATGCTTTAAAGTAAAGACATATCGTTTTGAATCCGCCTCCTGACCCGTCTTTTAAGTAAGCCATTAGCACAAACACGACATTTGAACAAATAACATTACTACACAAAAGAAATAACAATGTATCACTATTACAAATACAAAATAAAATTCGTGTATCACTATCACAAAATACCAAACAAAAGAAACAACCATGTATCACAATTGCTGCTTTTTGTTTGTTGAAGTGGTACCAAAACAAGCCTGCAAACTATTGGACTAGGCACCCCACCATCTGCGCAGCTTTAGGCTATTCATAGAGCAAGTAGGTTGCCACGTGCATGAACGTCTCATATGTCCCATATGAAATGGCATTAGATTTACAAGAGTAGCTACTGCTGCAAAATATCCACAGTGGGGGCTCGATTGACATGTTTAATATTTATGTAAAGGTCTATATATAAGTGTATGGGTGTAGTAGTAGTAATTTGTATTCCCTCTGTACAAATAACAGTGTGGTTGGAATGGAAGTGTTACGTTTAATTTAGGAGTTTTATCTTTTATTTACTGTGTTCAGCCTTCAAGTTATAAGTAAATTCAATAACGGCTACAGCTATGTGTTCGGTGCAAACCGACTGCAGGACTAAGTGTGCCTGCATCAAACAATGAACAAAACCTTCCCGATCTGCACGTTGTTACAACAAAGGTGGTCCTTTCTTTTTGGTCAGAATTAATTGTGCGTCTTGATCCTGCCGATCTCCTCTTCCTTCAGGCTGGGCCTACCTTTACGGTTCAGGTAAATTTAAGGCTAGTGCTACAGTGGTATCCAAGTTCCCCCTCTTGTTGTTGCTTAGGGAGAAGAAAAATATGGTCATGTGGTTTGTATGCCCTTTAGGCATACACGTAACTCATATCTGTCCTACAGTGTTCAACAAATAACGTGTTCAAACTACTGTTAATCCCAAGTCTAAACTGCTAAACGGGAGTGTTATTAATTTTAACTCAATTTTGGTTAATTTATATTTTAGTCGGTAATTTGCTCGATCATTTTAATGTTTTTAATTTACTTATGGCATGACATGAATGTCGGTTCCTTGTGCTGTTGCAGTTCACATCTGTTATATCTGTTTTCTTTTCCATCTTACTCTTGTCATACGAAAAAAATAATAAATAAAAATCTGACTAGTTGTGGGTGAGCATAAGAAGCATAATATTGGAAGCCAAACCGCCAAAAAAGAAGCAAGTACTAAAGAAACTTTGGGCTTTAAAACAACAATCGTCTTTTGCAGAGGTACAAGACCCTAGGACAGATAGATGAAGTAGTTAGTGACATCAGCTCTACATCAGCACCACTTTTTCATGCTCTCCTCAGCCATGTGGTTTTGAGTCTACATCCACATCTTCATCAAGTAGCTCCTCTGTGTCACCACCCGTTGTTTGGCAAAACGAGTATGACCCACTTTTCTGTAAGTTTTGTGAGTTTAACCTACCTCAATATATATTAAACAAGGTGAGACCCCCCCCCTATTAATAAAAACAAAAATAAAGAAATGTGCTTGGTCCCAATCTGGTAATTGTTTATACATGTTCTTTTTAAACATTATTTGTAGAGGTCTTCTTGATTCCTCTGATTTGACAGGTAAATAAGTATCGCATGAATAATAAAGGCCTTAAAACTTTACTAAGGCTACTAGTAAAAATAGACTCGTGCAGTCTGATGTGTGCCAAATAGTAAGTATATGACTTATTTAGACTTACTAATACATGTGGTTTGAATGAATGATATGATTATAACTTCAGTACAGTTTTGTATAGTTTACTTGTACGCATTGATACTTTCAAACTTCTTCATTTGAAGCTAGACAAATTGAGAGAACTTGATTTAACGCATTTATCACACATTCAGTAAGATCTAGCAGTGCGCATTGTATAACTCTTGGTATCAATGCAAGCAAAATGGAACCAGTCCAAGCATCCTTCACAGTTACGCCCTTTCTCTTGTTTCAGGCATGCTTCACCGAGGTAACATTTGGATCAAGACCTTTCTATGAGATTTTTGTGAGATTGTCCATAGTTTTACCAGAAGTGTTTTTCAAGATGTTCATGGTTTTACATTTTTTTGTGTGCTGATGCAAAGTCCATATAGGTCTTTAATATTGCCGCTTTGATCTGCGGATTGGAAATCTGTTTTGTCTCCTTTTCCTTCCTCTAGCTAGAGATCCACTTTCTGATTGGCATATTGCCTGCATTATAATTTCCATTATCACCACTAATAAGTGCATTAGCACACGCACAAACAATAACCCCAGAATTGTCTGAAGTAAACTGGTAAGGGATATCTTGAGGTGCGCATATTTGCCAATCTACCTAAAAAATTGGTTCGCCCTTTGTCGTGTGGAAATTACATTACTGCAAAATCATCTATACTCTCATAATTGTTTCTGTGCATTGAATCAACAATAACAAGTTGATGTAATTTCCAAATATTAAGAGGATCCAGTAGTTCCCAAATGCCACTTTCCATGTTGCCAAAATAAAATAAAAAAGGAGAATTTCCAACCAAAAACAAAACCTTGTAGTCTGGGATACGTCTTTGGATTGGCGTACACGTATCTCAATGGATGCCATAATCACGTCTTCAGTGTCTACAGATTCGCACCATTCACCTGAACTCGGTTAACATAGCATACTATTTCACCCTTTTTGGGAACGTTAACATGCTGGAAGCTGTGTGACTGCCCTGCGGCATTTCAGTTTTGGAGGAGGTCAAATTCCACAAATTCTATGCTTGACACATCACCTGTTATTGAACGTTGTTTGCATTTCCCTGAAAAATGGGTGTTGAAGCCATCTGTATTGGCAATGATTGTTAGAGTATACCCTAGAACCCATCGCCAAAATTAAGTCTGCTGCCGCAGTTCTATCAAACTCGTCATCTTCTCCTCTTGGTCGTTTCCGGCCTGACATTTGTTGAAGTTGCCTTTGTCTTTGATCCCGTTAGGGAGACTGACTCCAATTCTATAAGCAATAATGTGGTAGCATGTTGTTTTAGAATGACAAGGACAAAATGTTTCTTTTTGAAAAAGAGTTAGTGAGCAATAAGTTCTTTGTTTGTACTAAAAATATGCTTTATACAAGTGATTTGCTTGTTTGGAATGATCATGTTGGCCATGCTTTGTTGACCCTGTCTTCTGCCAACAGATACACTTTCGTTGGTGGTAGGCACACAACTTGCACGACGTTCAGACACAAATTTGACGACTCTGTCTTGGGCACATTTTCTGTTTTCATCAAGTGTGAGTGTGCTAACAAACCTTTGTTACATTATCCTCTCAATGTATTGTTCAGGTAGTGGTTCTGAAGATAAAAACAAAGAAAGGACCATACTGTCGACGGTTAACTCTTTACTATTGGCCATTTGTTTTAACGAGCAGTTATAACTTTCACTGGCATTGGTAGTAATCCCAGAATCAGGGATGTATAAATTGAGATCTTCAAGAACCCACCTACTGGCTGATGTAATGGCTGGTACTAGCTCTTCATAGAAATAAATCAAAAACGGCTGCTCCATTTCATTCCGAGCTCACATTTAACATATTTATAATCAGCAAGGGATTTACAGGTCAATAGCTGTTTTACATTATTTCTGTAAACATGGGTATCTCAAACCAATCTGCTATATTTTTTGATCCAATATTTTACATCACCCATTAAGTGGATCCAACATACGATGTTTCGAACAAAATAGCCATTCAATTTGTATTTCGTTTGTACTTGCCTTTTCGCCGTCTGTTAAAATAACAAAAGAGCATTCTTTAAGTTTTGTTCATTTCTTATCCAGGCATCTGAAAAAGTCACGGTGGTTGTTAGACTCGGTTATACAACATAAGGCAACCGGTAATACTGGCTCACTAACGTAAGTAAGCATGTCATACTATCAAAGCTGAAACAGTTTAACGTTTCAGCTTTGATAGTATGACATGCTTACTTAAAAAGTCTCTTAAGTTGAACGTTCTGTCACATGAGAGAACTTAATTTGTCTTTGATTTGCACAGCTTTGCACAGCTTCCCCAATATCCATAGACTCCAAAGCACAGAACCAAATCGGGATTAATGTTAAATCAAAAAATGAATTCAGACAATTGCTGATCCAATTCACAGACGTTATATATAAAGCTCATCGCTTGTTCTTTGCCTTCAGTTATACAATTATTCCTAATTTGCTCCTGGTCTTTTGGAAGCAGTACTGCTGCTTTGCGGTCGATAATATTTTCTGTGGCTATATATTTTCTGTGTAATCGTGATTGGTGCAATTTTTGCTACAGATTTAAATGAGGGGGGTTTTCTCTCCATTTATGTTGTACGTGTATTACCCTTAACATGCCTCATGCTTAAACCCGATGTAGTGAATTAACACCAGGTGCTTGTTCCTTTCGACAAACTTGAAGCATGTCTAAAAAATGTGTTAATTTTTTTTCCCAAATTTATAATGCAATGATGATATATATCCCTAACTCTTCGTCGATCTTTTGGCAAAAGTCTAACCCCAGCATGATGCCATTTGAAACCATCAAATCTCCAGTTGTCCTTCGCTTCAGGGTTGTAGCCCACGAGAACAACAATACCTCACACCCCCTTTTGGCATAGCAAGTGGTTTGTCAATTATGCTTCCCTTTTCATGGTTTTTCAAGATAGTTGTTACTTGTTCTATTTCCAAAACACGTTGGCGATACATATACGCTGCAAGGATTTTTATCCTTATTGGTACTAGCTCTTCATAGAAACAAGTCAAAACGGCTCACTCCATTTCACTCCAAGCTCACATTTAACAGATTTATAACCAGCAAGGGATTTACAGGTCAACAGCCGTTTTACATTTTTTCTGTAAAAATGGGTATCTCCAACCAATCTGCTATGTTTTTGATCCAATATTTTACATCACCCATTAGGAGAATCCAACATATAATGTGTCAAACAAAATGGCCGTTCAGTTCCTATTGCGTCTGTAATTGCCTTTTTGCTGTCTGTTCAAATAACATAAGAGCATTCTTTAAGTTTTGTTCATTTCTTATCCAGGCATCTGAAAAAGTCACGGTGGTTAGACTCAAATGTTCTATTAGTATTATACAACATAAGGTAACTGGTAATACTGGCCGACTAACTAGGTAAACATGTCGTACTATCAAAGCTGAAACATAAAAGTCTCCCAAGTTGAGCGTTCTGTCACATGAGAGAACTTTATTTCCCTTGATTTGCACAGCTCCTCCAACTCTTCGAGTACCAAAGCACAGAACCATATCGGGAATAAATGTTACATCAAAAATGAATCCAGAAAAATGCTGATCCAATTCATAGACGCTATAAAGCTCATTGTGTAAAAGTCTTGTTTTACGCCTTAAAGGTTTTGGAAGTGGTCAAAATCCACAAATGTTTTGCTTCACACCACCTATTAATGCATTTTTTGCATTTCCCTGCAAATTTGGCGTTGAAGCCATCTATATTGGCAATGATTGTTAAGGGGAATGATCAAAACCTGTATGACTTTCTTCTTCTAGGTAAGGAGATGGAGAGGTTTTGCTAGTGCTCCTAAAAATGTCTCAAATTATTGATGTTGAGTATACCCTAGAACCCATCGCCAAAATTAGGTCTGCTGCCGCAGGAACACCAAACTCATCATCTTCCCATCTTGGTCGTTTCCGGCCTGACATTTATTTAAGTTTGTTTCTTTTCAAGGCAACACTAACCTTGTCTTTGTCTTTGATCCCACTAGGGAGACTGATGGCAATTCTATAAGCAATAATGTGGTAGCATGTTGTTTTAAAATGACAAGGACATGTTTCTTTTGGGAAAAGAGTTACTGAGCAATAATAAGTCCCTTTTTGGACCCTGTACTTTTGCACGCCTTTTTGGGGGATAATAATAATAATAATAATAATACTTAGTTCTTATTTAGCGCTTTTTATCATACCCTTGGGGTCGAAACAAAGCGCTCAGTATTTTTTCCTGCATGGTATGTGAAGTAACATGTTGAAGTATGAGGCCCTTTTCTTGTAGCACCATGTAATGGTTTACAAGGTGCTGTGGTGCAATATGCTGCCGATCAAACCAGGAACACCGGGGCGAACCCCTTCTCTTTACGATAAGTGCACTGGGTTCTTTTACGTGCATTACACAACACACCGCACCAACGGCAGGACGAAGCATGTGGTTAAGTGTCTTGCTTAAGGACACAAGTGTCACGACTGGGATTCGAACCCACACTCTGTTGATCAGAAACACCAGAGCTTGAGTTCGGTGTTCTTATCCGCTCAGCCACGACACGCCACAAAGTGATTTGCTTGTTTTTGAATGGTCATGTTGGCCATGCTGTGTTGTCCATGTCTTCTGCCAACAGATACCCTTTCGTTGGTGGTAGGCACACAACCTGCACGACTTTCAAACACAATCAGTCAGGGGCACATTTTCTGTATTTTTTCAAGTGTGCGCACTGTACTTTAGGTGCATACAAACCTTGGTTACACTCTCTTCTCAATGTAATCTTCAGGTAGTGGTTCTGAAGATAAAAACAAACAAAGGACCATACTGTTAACGGTTATCTCTTTACTATTTAGGCCATTTGTTTTAACAAGCAGTTATAACTTTCACTGGCTTTGGTTGTAATCCCAGAACCCGCCTACTAGATGATGTAATGGCTGGTACTAGCTCTTCATAGAAATAAGTCAAAAACGGCATGCTCCATTTCATTCCGAGCTCACATTTAACATATTTTTAATCAGCAAGGGATTTACAGGTCAACAGCTATTTTACATTGTTTCTGTAAACATGGGTATCTCCAACCAACCTGCTATGCTTTTTGATCCAATATTTGACATCATCCATTAGGAGAATCCAACATATGATGTTTTGAAAAATGGCCATTCAATTCGTGCTGCGTTTGTAACTGCCTTTTTACTTTCTGTTAAAATAACATAAGAACATTCTTTAAGTTTTGTGCATTTCCTATCCAGGCATATGAACAAGTCACGGTGGTTAGACTCAAATGTTATATATTATACAACATAAGGCAACCGGTAATACTTGCTCACTATCGTCGTACTATCAGCTGAAACATAAGAGTCTCCCAAGTTAAACGATCTGTCACATGAGAGAACTATATTTCTCATTGATTTGCACAGCTTCCAAAACTCTTCGAGTAAGCCATAGACACCAAAGCACAGAACCATATCAAGAATAAATGTTAAATCATAAATGAGTACAGACAAATGCTGATCTCATTCATACACGGTATAGAGCTCATCGTGCACAAGTTTTTTTTATGCCTTTAGTTATGCCCTATGCTCAGACCCAATGTAGTGAATTAACACCAGTGTGCTTGTTCCTTACGACAAACTGAAAGCATGTCTACAAAGTGTGTACATTTTTTCTCTAAATTGATAATGCAATGATGATATATCTCCTTAACTCTTGGTCGATCTTTTGGCAAAAGTCTAACCCCAGCATAATGCCATTTGAAACCATCAAATCTGAAGTTGTCCTTAGCTTCAGAGTTGGAGCCCACGAGTACAACAATACCTCACCCCCTTTTGGCATAGCAGGTGGTTTGTCAATTATGCTTCCCTTTTCAGGTTTTTCAAGATAGTTGTTGAGTGACAAGGTTTCTTCTTTTTGGACGTGTCTTCATCTGTTTTCTGTGGCGATCCATTTTGACATGTGAACACTGAGGGTGTTTTAATACATACCTGTCGCAAGAGGTAGTTAATGGTGTACTACCCGGTGTTCATTCTATACGTTTACCAGGCTACTGACTACGGCACTAGCCTTAGTACTTGTTGTTAAATGCATGGACGATAGTATTTACGGCTGGAAATAAGTATACGTTTCGCAGGACAGATGTCGGGATTCAGGGGGAAATTTTTGTTAGTCACCATTCAAAAATGATAATACACAAAAGGTGTTTTATTGCATCAACAACTCTGCAACGTGTCCCTTCAAGATAGACGCAATCCGCTCCACAGGGCTGATCAAACTGTGTCCAGGAGCGCATCAGGCTGCCCTATGCATGTCAAGCTCTAGTGAGCGGAATAGACAGACGAGGGACATCCTGACAGACTCATAGGTTAGACGATGGTCGGGCCATCATCTGAGAATGAAAGCAAAACTTTTGGTTTGATATCTTGCCGATATCATGTTTCCTGTTAGACGCAGAAGGGTGTTGAAGCCTGGAAAATTGAGTTGTATTTCAAAATTGTTGATAATTTGTTTTATTTTGTTGGAAAAGTATGAAAAAAATGAAAAGAATAACAAAAAATAGTCCTCGATTGACTGACCTTCCAACAGTGAACTCTCTTTAATCCGGCGAATTTTATGTAGAACTCCGTGTCACGGGTGTTCCCAGGCCATCTGGCTACAACATTTGTCAACTTGTAACCACCATCACACAGAACTTGGACCCTTTGCGGCTGATATACGGGTGCTCATTCTGACAGGCGAACATGTATGCAGTTTATAGCACCTTCCACCGCACTCTCATCGTATCTTGGATAGCAATGGGGAATGTTATTACCTCATTGGTTAGTCTGGAGATAGCTCTCATTACTCTGGTATGTATTCTGCAAACTCTGCAGTACTTATGTTGTACAGGTCACCTTTAACCATGTAAAATGACCCGGTGCCATAAAAGCCGAGTGTGGTGAGCAGCTGGAGTAGTGGCGGAATGGCATTGTTATGCTGAATTTTTGTTTTTAACAAATAGAAATTGATTATTCAGTCTTTCAGTTGAATTTGTGTCAAACCGTCATGAGGGGATAGGCCAACATGTATTTGTTAAACTCGTGTTGACAACGCATGCATCACCTTTTATTTTTTTCTAAAATTTGTTGGGGAATATGGTGACATGATCTTAATTTTTTCTTAGCAGTCACTTAACCAACATAATAGCAGTCTCATCAGATAATACTTAAGGTAATGGTGGTGGCATGAAACACTCGATCATGAGCAATACTCTCCCTCCATGACCTAAAACCCTCGGGTGAAAAATGAACAAATTAAACCTTACATTGATTTACCCTTGCTTACGATAGTCCCCCAGGGCAAAAGTTGTCAATGTCCAAAACCATCTGATGAGGAGTATTTGATCAGTCAAAGGTTAAACTCAAATCCAATTTTATTTCACATTAGAAATGCACCAGAACATCCCAGTCCAAAAATGTACAGGCAAATATTTTGTTTTCAGAAATAATTATGTCATCTGATATTTTGGACGTTGCACAAGTGTTCCTCGGAAGGTTATTGAATATAACGGTAATTTACACCATTTAACGTGAACCTGGGGACTTATTTTTACAATTGGTCTTTAAAATCTTGGAAAAGGTTGCTCCATAATCCTAAAAATGCACACTATTGACTGTCCATTAAGTCAAGTTTCATGGCATAAGTCGGGTTTCACAGACTTAATTCGGTTACAGGTCCTTGTTTTTCACAAGTTCATATTTCACTTTTCTAAAATGACCTTGACAACCTCAGGTTCCGTCCAGTAAGTCAGGTTTCACAAACTTAATTCGGTTTCAGGTCTTTGTTTTTTCGCAAGTTTATATTTCCGTTATCTAAAATGACATTGACAACCTCAGGTTCCGTGTTGTAAGTCAGGTTTTATTGAATAAATCAAGTTTCACAGACTAAAAGGTCACAAGTATTTTAGTTCTCATTCGGAAAAAAACTTGATCAGGACCCATGCAAAACATTAAGCGTCCCCAACCATCCCTCCTGTTTTCTTGTGCCTCCTCCACACAATACTTTTCATAAAATGACCAAAACTTTGCTTTGTATATTTGTTCATTTTTCTTCCCTTCGTTTGGCGCTTGCTCGGTGGGCGGAGAATGGTGATCGCAAGTACAGAATTCTGCGGTAGGCAGAGCCATGAAAATTTTGCCCTTATCTTGGAATTCTGTGCTTCCAAGATACCTTATCCTGGACTTTCGTGTTTCCAAGAAACCTTATCATTGAATTATGTGTTTCCAAGATACCGTATCTTGGAATTCCGTGTTTCCAAGATACCTTATCATTGAATTCTGTGTTTCCAAGATAGATACCTTATCATTGAATTCCGAGTTTCGGGGATATGGTGTCATTGAATTCCATGTTTCAGAGATACCTTATTATTGAATTCTGTGTTTCCAAGAAAATATTCCATGTTTCTGAGATAAATTGTCTCAGTAACTCAGTAACATGATGGCAATTTAAGCTTCCGTAATTTCGGGAGGACGACATCCTAAAAATGTGATGTCATCTTAATGTGTTAATTTATCTGTGGATGTCAACATCCCAAAAGTAGGATGTTGTCTTGTTGTGATTTTTTTCAACGGGAGGATGACATCCAAACAGTTGGATGTCGTCTTGTTTTGATAATTTATTTAGGGATGACGACATAATGTTGGATCTCTGGACATGCCTGGATGTTGTAGCGCCTGAGTGGCTGCACTCCCACAGAGCTCTGCATAAGCTTCATTATTTCTCCTGCTGTTTCACCATCTGCGGGACAGGATTGCTATCTATCTGTCCAATGAAGGTTATGGAACATTATGTGATACTTAGTGTTCCATCTACATCTGCATTTGCATGATTTTTGATCATAACTTTTGTGATTTTTGAAACTGGATTTGTCAAAGTTAAAGTACTGTACATGTGCTGTATACCGATCCACAGATATAGTGGGCCAGCTATTGAGAGAGATACAGCTGAGTGAACCTGACTGCATTCATGGCTAACTTACTATTGTCTACCTTTGTTGTGGTACTATTGATGGGGACAATCATGACTGACAATAGCCCCATTCTACTCAAGTGAAGGATTACTCAACCTCGGAACTTTACAGGGCTTGGGTATTTGTGCTGTTATACCAACCAAAAGAGGCTGCCGTGCAGAAGAAACAAAGTGCGGCAAATCACAGCTTTATCCTCAAGTAAAGAACAACAACCTGTACTTCGAAAACAATTGCATATTCCCAAACCCACTACAACATGTACCTCTGATAAGATTAATTGCACCGTGCAAGCACATGCAAAACTATGTATTCTCAATACGAGATCTATCAGAAAAAAAATCCACTGAATTTGTTGATTTTGTTTTGGATAATAAATTCGACCTTGTTGCAGTAACTGAAACCTGGCTGAAACTAGGAGATGATGTAATCATTGGCGATATCGCTCCTGCCGGTTACATCTCAAGCAGATCCTTCACCCTAGCAAAAGGGGGGTGGTGTTGGACTTTTGTTCAAATCTAGCCTTTCTGTGAAAATCCAGAATGTTGAAGCTTATGAGTCCTTCGA